>WURV02191632.1:0-12347 GCA_011762755.2 Epimenia babai | reverse complement strand
ATATATGTAATATTTACTGATGCAACTATGTACTGTGTACTATGTACCGTATGCAATGCACCAACTATCACGCAAGGTCTACTATGTACAACTGCAATGTTATACAATATGTACTGTAACTACTATGTACTATGTACTGTATGCAGTGTACTAGCTATTACGCCAGGTATCCTATGTACAACTGCTATGTACTGACTATTATATACTACTACTACGTACTGAGGCTACCATGTAGTGTACTATGTACTCTGTATCACGCACTGACTATAATGTACTGTGTACTGACTGTATTGCATACATTGCCCCCACTGCCATGTTCACGGTACAATGTCAAATTCCTATTTGCGTGCGATCCATCATCAAATATCAGCTACCTGTGGGACTGTTATCTTCCGTTTGAAGCCACGAGTAGGGGTTCTACTATCGGCACTACATTGTGTGCGCTGGAAACAATGGCAGTCCATGATTGTGTCTAAAGATCGTAACGATAGATATAAGTACTGGACACTATGTATATATAGTACTATATCATTATATGTCAGCGATATTAACCCATACCACACTGACATCGGAACATCACATTACAATAGCAATACATTTATGTGACAACAGAGTGCTGAGGGTTAAAAGGTCAGGCAGCCAGTTCCACTGCCAATATCATATTCCCTGATTAGAGATATATACCTTTCAATAGAGATTGCAATGTATCTCCAATATTCGTCTGCATAAGGATAGAGAAAAACATATAGATCAACACTATTTAAAATAAAACAATGCATTTATCCTTCCTGGAATACTACGTCCTTTCGGGTGGGGCTGATCGGCATTTCTGTAGCTAACACCCGAACTTTAGAAGGCTTAAAGCAGTCTGCGAATGGACACACGGTCTCGTACTAACCCGGTTCCATGTAGCTTCTCTACACTAAAAACCGCAACGTACGATAGAGATATTTAATTTATTTAAGAATAACAATTTCTAATTATATTTACACAACCTTTCGCACGCATTCTTTAACGTTCGCGTACCTGACGACGCATTATTCGGGGCGTATAAAATTATACCAGCTACAGACTAAACAGACGAGAAAAAACGTGCCCAGTTACAATCCTTAGTTAAAATAAATACGAAGCTCTCCGCGCGTGTTTTTTCTAAACATAAATATAAAAACCTAAATATCCAGATTGAACGCTGTGCCTGTTCATTTTCCCCGATTTCCTATTACGCGGGAGATGGCGCTGTAAAAATGTAAATTTCCGTTGATCTATTATTTCCTGTATTTATTCGCACGAATTAGATCACATTTATCACGTGATTGTAGTTTCGTGAGTCATCACATTCATCGTGATTTTAATTTTTGCAATATTTTTAGAATTTCACGAGTGCTAATATATCGCAAAATGTCACAAAATTAATTACAAAGGATGAAGGTGTCATTTTTTTTACAGTAATCATTATTTTAAGGCGGTTTTTTTGGTAATTCTCCCAGTTAATTTGGGATTGTTTCATCTGTGTATGTTATGAATAAAACAGATCTGATATCATTGTGAATATCGTTATGAGTTTTTTATGTTACCTTAATCATCGGGTTGATATAACTTTAATTCATTTTTACTCCCAGGCGATTTTAAGTGCGATTCGCGGATCGCGCATTAGCATGGAAATATGTGTTTTCCCTAAAAGTAGTAATTTATCTAGTTCAAAAGTTTTAAATTGTTTGTAATTATCATGGGGCAGGATGTTGGAGCAGGTTAACTCATTTGGTAGAGCACTGGCCTCCAAACCAGAAGGTTGAAGGTTCAAATCCTGAGCAATACCAATTGTTTTTCTGTTGTATCCTTGGGCGAGGTACTTTAAACCAGTTCCTCTGGTTGGCTCAGCCATTGATAAGCACCCATGTAATTTATTTATGGCAATACAAATTTATGTACGTACACTTAGAGTAAAAGTTTGCGGGGGCCTTACTGGCGCCTGTTATACAGCTGCCTTCCCCAAAGCACGTAAAAAACTGTCAGTTAACGCCATCGGCTTATTGGTGCGGTATATACATGTGATACTTTATATACACATCACACTTTATATCCATGTTACGCTTTATATACATGTCACACCTCATATACATGTCACACTTTATATACATGTCACACCTCATATACATGTCACACTTTATATACATGTCATACCTCATATACATGTTACGCTTTATATACATGTCACACCTCATACACATGTCACGCTTTATATACATGTCACACATCATATACATGTCACACATCATATACATGTCACACTTTATATACATGTCACACATCATATACATGTCACACTTTTTTATATGTCACACTCGATATGCACGTCACAACTCCTTTTTTCCTTAGACTTAGGGCGAGCAAATACTCGAGTCAGGCGAAAGTTAGGCTCGTTATTGAAGGATCACGAGCTTCGAGATAGCTATGCGGTTGGCTTTTCCGCGATGATCCTCAGCAAATCATCGACGCCCGATGCTGCAGTAGAAGTGGATGATATCATCCTTCACGGACGATATGTTGAAGGTATCCTGCTGAATGGCTGCTATAAATATCCATTTTATACTGCATCTGAGAGTCTTTATTGGCTGACACTTGAGGTTTAATCTACTTCCCGACACGCATCGCGATGTATCATAAAAACTGCAATGCAACCCTGGACCAGCTCGAGACATCTCAATTACTGGAACAATCTTTTGGCTGCAGCCAAGCAGAAGGATGATCACTTGAACCAAGCCCGCCGTGTGAATAAATGAAAATCGCTTGGAATTGAAAGGAGCAAGCTTCATATTTTTGGCAACCTAACCGGATAAATAACCGACTATGGCAACATCTAAATATAATGGGTCATGCTGACCCCATCTGTGAGCTGTGTGGCATGGAAGCAGAGACAATGCAACATTATGTGGGCCAATGTGATACATTAGCACAAAATCACCTAAGAACCCTAGGATTCAACTCTTCGAGTAAAAGGTAAAAAGGTAAAGTACAACATTTATAGACCACAAGTATCGGCAAATAAAGGCTCTCAGGCAGTTTAAATTGAAATGTTTTTGGTAGCTATTGAGCGCATAAACAATCCCTTCGACACTCGCGTATCACCCCACCAAAGATAATATCGAACATCTACCCATTTTGGAGAAGGGTTTACTCCAGCAATCGGGGATAAATGACTTGCTGAGGATCATCGAGGAAAAGTCGACAAGTGGGTTACCAGTCCAGCGTTCCTACCTCTCGACTAACTGCTTCCCCAACAAGTGTAGGTGAGTGTAGATTGGGGGATGGCAACCAATAATATATCACATTGTTACAACCTCATAGATGTATTTAGAATGTTATGATGAGTTTCAAGATTGCTCTTGCTTGTTACAGACATCTTTGTGTATGGCTGGCATGACGTACGGACTTTAAAATATTAGTGGGTCTCAAAAACGGTGTAGAATACCAAAATGTAGCTCAGTTGGTAGAGCACCGGACCGGTTATCTGGAGGTTGTGGGTTCGTGTCCCATCAGAAGTATAGGTTTTCTGGTGCATTTCTCTCCAGCTTTTTAAAGAACGACATAGGCTACCCCCATTAACATCGCGTTAAAATTGCTAAAGTCACCTCTAGGTCCGGGCGGATTTATGGGTTATGATACCCATAGCAGTAATGAACACACCGAGACAAATGGAGTTACATAATGATCCCATGGAGGCCTCATGGTGAAGACAAGGATGTTCTTATCCCCCAGCACACTTCTCCAGACGGACATCATTACTAAGCGGTACACCTCACCTCTTAAACAGCGATCGACTCAACACAACAATAGATTTTTAATTTGCCAATTTTTTTACGGTTTAAGACAAAACATTGGACAAAAGAAATTTTTTGAGGTACCTGCAGAATGTGCGAAGTGCATAACTGAAGCTTCTTCAGCTTGTACCTAACGCAGCACTGACCTACTCATCATATCAAGGTTTTTCAACCGCTGGGTCATGAAGGGGGGGGGTCTGCAATATCTCAGGATTCGGTGCCATTGGTACAGTGGTTAGAAGCGTTGCCTTTCATGCAAGAGGTTGCGAGTTTGAACTAGCATAAACCAGGGATTTTTCCTGCGCCTTCCACAATAAGAAATGAGCAAGATTTTCCTGCTTGAATATTGAGAAAGATTTGTCGTGGAATGGATTATTATAAAAAAAATATCATAGGGTTGTAACAGGGCATTGTTGTACTTGTGACTGACATTTAATTATAAAGTGCCACCAAAACCTCGCCTTTACCTTTTACCTTTACCATGGTGCATGTTTTTAGACTGGGTCTTTGAGAAAATTTTTGTTGAGTATGTGAGATTGTGTGAAGTTGGCTTCCTCGCATTGTTGGGAATAAAGTCCAGGAATAGACTTGAAGTGGAGCCAGATCCGAGGTGTGCTCTGTTAACAACGGTGCCATACATAGACAATCTGGTCACCAACATACAACACCACACCGAAGCAGTTTATACTGTATGAAAGATAACCGTGAAATACGGTTTAGGTCAACAGACGGTCTACATTCTTTTTAACTATTCTTGTAAAATGCACACAGCTATACTGAATAGACTATTTTTGAAAGCGGTCATCGGGTTTTATTCGTTGCCTGTAATGGATCGCAGAACAAGAAAGGTCAAAAACCACTTATGTGTATGTTGTAACAGGAGAAACATATTAACAAGGAAAAATATATTTATTATACAGCTATGTGTACATGTGCTACGTGCGTGCATCAATAAAAACAGACCGTTTGTGTATTTCTTGTGTAAGCCACATGGATAATCCATGATTGTTATCATTTTTTGTATAAAATTCGTCACCCAATTTACAAGAGCGTATCTCTGCGTAAATTTACGGTAACTGAAACAGAAATGCCCGGATGATGACATCATCGTTGACAGCGGCCATGTTGGATTTTATTAACCATTCCAGAATTCTGACAGATAGTAGGAAGTGATCGGTTCGACAGCGCATTCATTTAGTAAAGTTCAAAGTAGCGAAGGTATAGACAAAATGTGAGTATTAACTATATATATATATTGTAGGAATTAAAAACTATGCCGTCTACTTGTTAGGTTTCAATCACTAGCGGTGTATCGGAATATTTGCCAGTCACTATGAATGTAACAATAACATATGAGATTGATTTGGTACGTAGTCTGAGTTTTCTTATGGTAATCGAATCGTTGTGTTTCTTTAAGCTTATTTACGCCACGCACTTTATTATATCATCCACTGAATTAAAAGGCATTAAATGTGGATTGATCGTTTTGTGATGCTGTAAATGATTCAAATTAGTTTATTCAGTATAGTGTACATTATTCTTTGATGAGTCAAAATGTATGGCTGCAAATTAAGAATTTGAGAACCTTTTTTTGAATGAGGAGGTAAAAGCTAGTTTTTGCAAATCTCACCAGAATTCCTACCCTGAATTTGCGAGATAAAAAATTTTGCAAGATCAAGCAAGATCTTGAGTGATATCTCGATATCTATACTAGAGCGTTGACACCTTTGACACTCCATAGAGAATAGCACTATAAAGGCTATTTCAGTCATGGGGTTTCTTACAAATAAAAGGAATTCTAAGTGTTTTTTTCTTTTTTATATTCAGCGAAATGTAAAACTGCATCTACCATTTTGTATTTTGTCACATTTTCATGTCCTTGGCAGTCGCGAAATTTTATTATTTTATACACATGTTTCCTTGCGTCATGAATGGCTCCCCAACTTCTACCATTGTGTCCCGGCAGTGTGACCTAACTCGATCATTTTTTACTCATAGATATGATACTGGTAGAGCGACGTGATTATAGGCAAGGCAAAACATTTAATTTGACTAACATTGTATGGTAAAAACTACAGTGATATAATTTTGTGGATAGTTATCATTTTAAATATGATCTTTAATAACGCTAATGCTATTGATTTAAAAATAGCGACAATTGTATTTCGGCCCAAAGCTTGCTTTGAAATGTATTTGCTTAGAATGCAAGGATGGGTGTTTTAGGGGCTATTGCCTCTACTAAATCCTAATATACCAATGACCCGTGAGGTGTACCAGGTATTGGTTTTGATGAACCAACCAACACATTTATTATGATCCTATTAAAATAGGTCAGTATCAGGAATAGCGAATATTGTGTCTCATTGCCACGCTTATGTACATTTATGATTACTGTATCTCGCGGCCTTTCAAACTTTGAGAATAAGCTCAAATTTCTAGAATATTTTTAACCCACAATGTATATACCAGTAGGCTGGAATTACCCCATTGTTTAGGTAATTACAGTGAAACCTGTATTAAGCGACCGTCCGCGGGACTGGCGTAGAACGGTCGCCTAAGACAGGTGGTCGCTTAATACAGTGAGTGTACTTATATACCGAAAACATTCTGGACCGCCGAAAGGCCGTCGCTTAAGACGAGTGGTCGCTGTATACGAGTGGTCGTTAGAGCAGGTTTCACCGTATTTGTCCTTTGTCAATTGATAATCCATTATATTCATTGCTTTCGTTAAATTTAAATAGCCACGATGCCATCGCTCAATGGTATTACGTCGGTATACTCGTAGTCACTCACGAGCAACTTGGAAGAAACAGATGTGAATTACCCTCGTGGTTTTCGGCGATCTGAATCGATTCCTTTTATGCATTTATTGGCAGTTCATTTTTTATTTATCGGTCGCATTACACAAGAATCGGTGGTATCAGCAGGTGTACCATAGGTACGTAGCCCACACCGTGGCAGCTGCTACCAGGCTAGGTTGTCGGGTGTGGGGAGGGGGCAGGTGTAGTTTCCTATACCATCATCCACCGTCGGTTACATGCGACAATAGTCAATAACCCGTTAATTGAACAATGCCATTGCTATGATCAATACCGATGGAATTATGCGTTGGATCTAGCGTCGTGGCTGTATCATTCGATGCTATTCAAAATGTTTTAGGTAACTGCACTGTTTAAATTCTTCGATTGGTCGTCGAATGTTTCATAATTTTTCGTTGTTTGTAATAGCCAGCAAAAATTTTGATTTTTCTCTTTCTCACTGATCCAATTATATATTGCGTTCTAATATAAGATTAGCACATTACTAGTGATGTCACGGTTAATCCTTAAATCTCGGTTTGCCGCTGGACGTCTATAAACCGATTGGGAAATCACGCAACAGTTAATTGCTAGAAAATTTTCCAAGTTATGCAACTTTTGTAGATACAAAACTTTGTATCAAATGTCACTTTAAAGTCTGAAAATCATTATTTAACCGTTAGATAAATCTATTTAATAAATTTTACCGTTAAATTAATGGTAAATATCGCTTTCGCCATTTTAACGTCATGTGACTAGCGATGCCAAGGAGTCACTAAAAACCGATCCTTTCAGTTGCGCGTGTGTGCGTGTTATTCACCGCGTGTATATTAAAAATAATAAAAGATTCCAAAAAGCAGGAAAATTGTGTAGGTAATTTACGGGTGTTTCTATAGTTGTATACAACATCCAGCAAATAGCTCAAAAACATCTGTAAATCATGAGAGTTATTTTTTAGTACATCCGTTCAATATTTGTAATACCGGTTTACGCCGTTATTACTGACAAGGGAGACTACTAGAGCCCAATGGCGCGGCAAAACGAAAATGGACGTTTGGCTTACATGGAACCGTAGTCGGTAAACATTAAACAACATCGACAATGGTATCGTTGGAAAAAATTACTTTAGTCGATCAAAAATTACCAATATGTCATATATCATATGATCACACCATTAGTAAAAACTAATCGAATGTAAGTTGAGGCAACAAAATGGCATCGGAAATTTGTTTGAAATCCATCCTTAATTGTTTTAGATTGGCAATTTTTTCAAATTACGTGAAATACGGTTAACCAGTTTAAACCGGTTTGGCGGAGGATTGCATATCTTCCAACCGTGACATCGCTACATATTACTATATGATCCAGAATCTTCTTAATTGCACTTTTCCCCAGACTTGTGTATACAGTATAGTAATATAGGCAATATTTTCCTCTTTAACCATTATTTTATTAGGCCTAGTGTAACTCTTGATTCATTCATTATTCTATGTCATTATATACGTTTTTTGGATGCACTGGATTTATTTATATTATAAAGTCTTTTAGGCATTGTCTTGGTATAACAAGCCTATGGCACTTAAAATAAAACTTCATTTTCATTATTATTAGCACATGCAATGTATGTTTTGTTTGAATAATATCATGTTTTGTTTGAATAATATCATGTTTTGTTTGAATAATATCATGTTTTATTTGAATAATATCATGTTTTGTTTGAATAATATCATTGTGTACATTAGCAGTTTATTAGCGCTTACAGAGCCACTCATCATTACGGTTGCATTCGTTGCCTCAACGAGGCAGGCGACCCGTTCTCGTTAATTACGTCGTTATGACTCCAAGCGGGAAATGTCGTACTGAGTCAACTACCGCAGTTAGGCGCCCGCCTGACATTTGCGAATGTTACATCAATCGAGCGCACATTTTTATGCTAGTTCGTCCGAGTGACCGGTCATTTTCCGGTTCGCGAAGCCCAATCTGGGACAATCGTTTCGGGTTCGACAAACGTTTTATGCGCCGAACCCGCGTACAGTACGCGGATAGCGCGATATTTTTATCGGTATTATATGTAGATCGGTTGCTTATGCGAGACTAAAGATCACGCCGAATGAGTTATCGGCCCTTTGCGTCGCCGCGGCTACGCGTTATCGCGGGGCGAACGTCGATCAATATCAGCGACGAGGAGTTCGGTACTAAATGAATCGGCTGAATCAGCATGCAGCGGAGGCTGGCGCAATTCGCAGAGCGACGCCGCAGAATACGACTGAGTCCCGTTCCGCCCCCACCGGTCAACCGAGTTCGGTTCCGCCCTCCCCCACCTCGTGGATCCCTCGCAGTGCGGGAAGAATAGTGTTAGGTACGGCCGTATCGTTGGGGTGATAGATACTCGAGCAGTTACGAGCAGGCAGGCTAATTGTCTTCTCGTTTCCATCTCGGTTTATTTGCTTAAACAAGCGCATGTACTTGATTGGAGTCATCAAACGCCGTTCATAACTAGGTATTATGTTGTTTTAACAGTTGTGTGTATGTATGTATTTATAGGCTGATTACCGGACGTAATCGTTGTGATAGGCCATTCTGGGCCCTTATACAAAGCTAGCCTATTAATGTGGTTAACAATCCGATAAGCCACACTTATAAGGGTTGGGGGAAAAACATCTAGTGTGAAAAACACATCGAGTCTGTGTAGACAATTGACCTTTTTCCATTCATGCCACTGGGTCGACATGTCTACATATGAGCTACATACGTCGCACACTCCGCTAAGTCCGAAAAACGCCACAGTAAGTATACTGGTTAGAGCGGGATTTTAACTAGGGACCTCTGGATTCAAAGTCAAACGCTCTAACCACTACGCTACCTGCCTCCTTGTAACAGTTATGGAGGGGGGTTTCATCGTTGACAAATGTAGATTGTGGTTGACATGACGAATGGATCAGCCTCAGTGATAGAAGAAGAAACACTTTAGCGACAAGCCGCCTGGTTTAGGCAAGCAGTTCTTCTTCGTCCATTTACGCCACTTGTTCCAAATACCCTCCGACGGTCTACTTATATCGCACACTCCGCTAAATCTGTGAGGGTTGATTAGTTACAATGAGACAATGACGTAGCATGGGGATACGGGTAGGGGGACCCTCCAGATTCCAGAGAGCATCTGAAACATAGTTACGGCATTGGGAAGAATCCCTTAATGTAACCACCCTTGATGGGCTATCTAAATCCCCATGGAGACTCTCTAACCTTCTATACCTGATGTGGGGAAACTGAAGTCCATGTAATGCAACCTCTTTAGTGACACATACCCTCGCCGACTAAGGAAGTTATATTTTGGCTGATATCTTTCCGTCTTTTTCGATTGTTAGCTACCTTATGTAGCAAGTTTTGGACTTGGATTTACAGGAAAGTTGGCCAGGATCGAGGAACAAAGGATTTTTTTGCGGTGGTGATACAGACCGCCGTCTCTTTCCAGGATTTTTAAATAAGATTTAATTGCATAAGTTTTAAGATTACATATTTTCAATCGTCCTTCTCGTACGCACGCGCTGTAGAAGTGTGATTTCCGAGTACTTTATCGAATGCTCCCTGTCCGATGAGCACGATGGGCTCGTTGTAGATCCACCTAGATATCTACGCACGTATAATTATCTAATCTTCATTTATATTATCATGAGGAGCGTTCTATACTTTATGAACTCTATGTCACTACAATCATTAAGTGATAAGCGTTAATTTTATTAAATTTAGGTAATTAAATTATCCTCTTAGAGCATAAGGCTATTGTTTCATGTAAAGAGTGTTTGACAGCTCTGCCATTAAGTGCACTTTAAACAAATAAATTTCATTTCATATAAGTAGCCCACTCTGCTCATACTCACCAACCTACGCAACCTAATTATTAATTAATAAATTAATTATAGGGCAGGTTACCATATCGTGATCGGCATTTTTTCAGATTTCCGGGCTAGTCTTACCCCCGTTCTTTCTACATTGTTTCATTTGACATACATCCACTGTGGGTATTTACGGATAAATCAGTCACTTATTCTCTTTTATTTCCTACATTCACATCTTTTTCATGGACCGTTACCAACGGCTGCCCCATCATGCGGTAAACTAAAAAAACAGTCATTGTCTTTTATTTCCTACATTGACATCCTTTTCATGGACCGTTCCTATACAAGATTTTTCATACTCGTCGAGAAGTAAAACAAACGTCCACACCCGCGTAACCTCCCGGCAGCTCCTCGTTCTATTCGGAGCTTGGTGGCTGGCGCGGGCGCGGGCGGTTATTGATCACCGTCGTTCGTGCGTGGGATGCGAATAGCTATATCTGGCTCGTTGATCCTTAGAGTCGGCGACGAATCTAATGGTATACGATCGCGTTCGATACCTTCTGCAACACCGCCCGACGTTTCTCGTTGCGTTTCTCGCAATCGCTTAATTATATTTTGCAGAAATTTTCCACTATTCCATAAGTATACATGAGAAATTCTGAAATGAGGGCAAGATCGTCGTACAAATTATATTATGTCTTTGTGTATTGTTCAGATTCCCAATGTTAATGTCTTATTCTCCCTATGAATTACGTATGAGTAAATTTTTTTTCTTTTTTATTTAGGAGGCAGCTGGCATAGTGATTAGAGCGTTTGACTTTGAATCCAGAGGTCCTTGGTTCAATTCCCGCTCTAACCAGTATGCCAACTTGGCGTTTTTTGGGCTCATGGGGTCTGGGTAGCCCTTGCTAGTGTGGTTCTGTTAGGGCTTTTTTGCTCTGACGTTTGCTGTGCTTGAGATGCCCTATATATGATCTCTTTGTCGATTACCTCTCCGCTATGTCGTCATCTCATTGTAAATAACCATTGACCTTCCATAGACTTAGCGGAGAGTGCGACATATGTAGCTTGTATGTAGACATCTGGAACCAGTGGCGTGGCACCCCTCCGCCAGGCCCTGGGGCAGCAGGTTCTCCGCCCGGACCACGGGAACGTTTTCGCATTGCCCGTAATGCGTGTACCCCCCGATCGCGTCGAGCGGGCTTCCCGCTTTCAGGTCGGTCTTCGCGATCGTGATCACATCGACCATCGGCCGCTGCGCTTCGAGGACCCCGTCCCGGAACAGCGCGACCCGGGCCGCGGAGAGCGGCACTTCAAAATGACAGAGGTGATACGGGGTATAGAAGCTGTACAGCGGCCCCTTCCCCAGCTTGTACAGATCCAGCATGTGTTTCTGCAGCGGGTCGTCGTGCGTCGCCAGCACGAAGACGCCGGGGCTGGGCTTTGATTTGACGGTGTAGTCCACCACGCCTCCCAGCGCGCGCAAGCGATCCACGTCGTAGCGATCGGCGTGGCAGAGTTCGTCGACGTGTCCCTCGAAATCGCCGCCGCGCATACCCCGCATTTCCACCCGCATTCCGGTCGCGTTCGCGACGCAGGCCTGTTCCATGCTGATCTTGCTCCCGTCCGCGAAGCTCGTGACCATGTACGGGTTCTGCCCCCACTGTTTCGCGAAACTCTCCTGCGTCGCCGGGTTCCGGGACGCGTCCTGCAGCCCCTTGATGTTCCCGCACACCAGCGGTTCCAGTCCGATGCTCTTCACGTACCGCCAGAGGTTCATTTCCACGCCCGGCTGATCTCCGTCGGACACGCTGTAGATCACACCCGCCTTGCGCGCGTGCGCCTGAATCGCCGGGCCGATGGTCGCGTCCACCTCCGCGGTCATCGTCACCACG
>WURV02191631.1:4978-28118 GCA_011762755.2 Epimenia babai | reverse complement strand
TCCGAGACTTGACCTACTGTAGTCAGTGTCCGAGACTTGACCTACTGTAGTCAGTGTCCGAGACTTGACCTACTGTAGTCAGTGTCCGAGACTTGACCTACTGTAGTCAGTGTCCGAGACTTGACCTACTGTAATAAGTGTCCGAGACTTGACCTACTGTAATCAGTGTCCGAGACTTGACCTACTGTAGTAAGTGACCAAGACCTCAGATATATGTCTCTAGTGAGATTTGTGTACCACCACCACAGGATATAACGTACTCACCGTGGCTGCAGAAACTCGTCTCATGTGATGAACATGGCACTGTGTGTGGCATCACGGTGACTCGCAATCGTCCCACGTCTAATCCTTTTGTATGTATCTAATTTACTTCGAAATTCTACAATTTTAAGCAAGGTTTTTCCATCCATTATTTATTTAAAATACTGTACAATAAAACTTTGCATTCAAATTTTTGCATTTGGTCCCTTTTCAAAGTTTACAGAAGTACCTGATATGGAGGTGTGTGTTAGCCATACTGTACAATCAGAGAAAAACTAATGAAGAAATTATACCCAGTTTATATGTATTGATTTTGTCAAAAAGTCGCTTAAAATGTCACAACAGATGTCTAAATGTGGGATGTGGTATAGGGTAAACCGAGCTGTCACTAAACGTAATACTAATATATCTTATATATATCAATAAAATAGTGGCTTATGGTGATATGTTGCATCGTTTTATTCATTAAAATCTGCACTGGCACATCTGTTGTCGGCATATATCTAGTATATAAACTGTTTTATGTACAGTAATTTGGTCAAATACGACAAATAAGATGGTCACACTTTTTAGTGTGATTAAGATTTACCTTTTTATATCAAGTTTACTTCATCAGATGCAAGGTGTAGAACATGCACTATTTTATTATTATTCTTAGAATACTTCGAATTTTAGCTCTTAATTAACCCATAGTATTTCATTGTTTCAGTTATTGTATCAAGCGCAAACTGTTGGTAAAAAAGAATATACTAGCCAGGTGGCTGGGGATGATAAAACATCAGCCGTCAACTCGAATGGTGATTCACATCAAACTAATAAAAGTGCAGCTAGCTGTGGATACCATTCTGATGAAGACATAGCTGAGACCACTAACAGCAGTGAAACATATGAAGAGTGTGTGAAGAGGACCATATTGTCATTGAAAGACTCCACAGTGGTGAGTAGTTGTAACATACTGGATTTTACCGGTTAGGAATATTGTCGCCGCATACGGGGAATCCCCTCGATTGTTCGCGAACGTGTCAATCACGTCACGCCACGTCCACATTAATCTTGATTGACCTTCATCGCTTGATACTCTGATATTCTGTATTTTAGTAGAGCGGTTTGGGCTGAGTGAGATTTACGATATGCTGACTGGAGTGGTTCATACAGATTGTTGGATTCTAGGTACGTTGAGATCTGCGGACTTACTACACGTTCTACACATTTCGAAATAAACGATAGCTTAGTGACTGGGCGGAAATTTAAAAAATTAAGTGAGGCCTTCTTGATAAGTGCAGTTAAATAAGATTGCTTATGACTTGTAGGAAAGCAGTTTCTTTCGAGGGATGTGTTGATAATGTTTACAATTACAGGAGTGATAACTGATTGACAATTTTTCAGAAGCCAAATCGGTATTGGGTCAAGAAAGCAGTTAGAATGAGGGGAATCTGCAATTATTTCAGAAATTTCTTGCGGGGTAGTATTCAAAAAATTTTCAAGTTTAGCATCGGTAATGGGTGTATCGTGGATGGAAGTTAGTCTTTAAAAAACATTGATTTGGCATCATTAATTGTATTATTGCAGTCCTTCCTGGCCTCAAAATAGATAATTTTGAATTCTTGTGTTTGTGATCGTCTGAACTTCCTGTCTAAAAAATCTCATTTTTTGGAAGAATTGTCATTGTCATACGGAGTTTAAATTGGTCTGGGGGTAACAGTTTTTGACCTAATTAGTGCATGTTAATCTAATAACTTAGTTAATTCATTGTTATAATTACACACAGAGGTTCCGGGATCATCACTATGAACATGCAAAAGAGAGGGGAGTCTGCAGTGTCATTCTGAAAATTTGAGATATTTATAGATTTTGATTTCCTTTATTTCATATATTTTTGTGATAACGGAGGCTTGCATATTTCAATATTGAATAGGACTTCAGAATGATCAGATATGAATGAGTTAAGAACATTGACATGATCACAGATGTCATCATCTTTGCGAGTTAAAACCAAGTCTAATTTATTACTGCTTTGGTGTGTGGGACCAGGTACAAGCTGAGATAAATTGAATGATTCATAAAGGTTTTTAAATTTTACAACATTTTGATCCTGAGTATCTACAAAATGGTAAATGAAGTATCCAACAACACTAATTTATCAGATTTTTGTATTATATCAGAAAAAATATCTGGAAGGTCAGAACTGAACCTTATCCCAGACACGGAAGAAATTGCGAAACTGCCACATCCCTACCCTAGCCGTCTCAGAGAAGAGTTTAAACTTCAACATAATACAGTAACAAAGCTAATATCTAAGTCCAAAAAGTTTTATTTCAAATATGAAATTAAAGAAAACAAGGATAGCCCCTAAAAGCTTTTCTCAACGACTCCTTGCTAAACAGACAAAACACAGAACTCCTTCCAGCCCACAAAGACTGAATTGGTATCCAGACTTAAAACATGTTTTACATTCGCACGATTAAAGACATCCGAGAAAACCTTCCGAATGTTATCCTTGAGAAAAGCAAAGAGACAACATACAACTCACAGTGGTGTGAAGCTTGATAATCTTGATACAACGAATGAAGCCTAAGGACAAGAAATAATAATCAATGAGACCGCAAAAAAGTCAAACAACCTGGCCCTAATTGCCAACGGCACTTCTGAAACGATGTCTTGACAGTCTCATACCTATGCACGTCGGTATCATCAACTGCTCATTTACCTCCAGTACATACCCTCAATCAATAAGAGTCACTCATTATTATACTTATCTAAAAGTTCAACCTAGACACAGACATTCTGAAAAATATCTACTGGCAACCCCTGTGTCATTTCTACCTTGTTAATTGTAATGCTTACAACTAACATTTCAGAAGTCCAAGTTTGTGTACAGAGAATCAACGTCACACATGAATCTCGACTCATTTCCACTTGCCTCCGTTAATAAGGTGATTATATTAGTCTTTTATCCTTCATTTATTTGACATTTTTAGTACTTTAAAACTATGTGATGGTGATAAAAAGTTTATTCCACATTGAGAACTGCGCGTTTGACCTAGTAGTTATATATCATTACATTCGAACTTTGAGAACCCTGGTATAGCCAGATATGACCTTTAACATTTTTGGAAAGGGCTGATCTGAGCGATTGCTCGAGCTCAATCCAAATTTCAATGTTCGAAATAAAAATATGTTTAAAACAAAACAAACGACATTTTCCACAGGCATGAGCTTCTTCCTTTTAATATAACTGTATTTTGAACTTCTGAAATGTCTTTCCCGGCGCTTTCCTCTACCATGTTGTCATGTTACTACACATAATAGGGGCAGTTGGCATAGTAGTGAGAGCCTTTCACTTTGAATCCAGGGGACCATGTTTGATTTTCGATCGATCTACCTAAGCTTTCCTGATCGGATGTTTTCCGTCGTCCGTCCGATGTTAACATTTTCGTAAAAAAATCTCCAGAACCGCTTATCGCAGAGGTCAGCCATTTGGCAGATATTGTCCTAGGCATGGTCTCATCTAGATTTGTGCATGGTATCATCATCGCAGCTGGGGGAAAAACGTATGCTAATGTTCGTGTTTTTTCCAAAAAAAATCTCAAGAACTGCTTAGCGCATAGGTCTGCAATTTGGCAGATAGTGTTCTTGGGTTGGTTTCCTCTAGATTTGTTCATAGTATCGTCATTGTAGGTAACTTCAGCCATTGTAATTTTTTCTTAAAAAATTTCAAGAACCGTTTATCGCACAGATATGCAATTTGGCAGATATTGTCCTTGGATTGGTTTCCTCTAGATGTTTTCAGGGTATCGTCATTGCAGCTAGGGCAGGTAACTTCTGCCGATGTTGGTATTTCTTTCCTTTAAAAAATCTTCTCAAGAACCGCTTATTGTAGAGTTCTGCTATTTGGCAGATATTGTCCTTGGGTTGGTTTCCTGTAGATTTGTTCATGGTGTCATTGAAGCTTGGAGGAGGCCTCTTGTTTTCGTCTTTTTCTTTTTTTTCAAGTGAGTGTCTTGAGGCCTCTTTTTGTATTAAGCCCCACTGCCCTTGGTAGTCTGAATAGCTCTTGCAGTTTGGTTCTGTTAGGGCTCTGTCCCTCCAACGTAGCTGTGCTTTAGACACATGTTGATTACCACCCTGCTATCTCGTCGTCCCATTGTCGACAACTATTAACTATCATACACTTATCGTACATACGTAGCCTGTCAGCAGACATTTGGGACCAGCGACTAGCAGATTATGCTCTATATGTCAGCAGTTGAATATTTAAACCGCAGCATTGAACAGACAAATTATTGTTAATTTATTTAAATTATTGTCTTATTACATTTCTAGTAGGTGTATATATATTTAAGCGCAACTGAGAGTAATACATACTGATATCTGCGATATATAAATATTTGTACATTACAATATTTGTAATATTTATACAAAGGTCAATCGTCCACCCAGGCTCAGTAATGGACAGAATGCCTATTTCCTAATCATAACTTTTTTGATGACAACCTTCCTTAGCTGGATTTGTAATGAGTCAATCATAGCTTATGCAACTTTATACACACATGAAATATGTCTACTGTGCATGTCATGTGCAAAACCTAGAGCCATCTGGTCACACTTTTTGTAGCTTTCAAATATTTGAAAATTGAAATATGACATCACATACATGCAAGTACAGTATATTTTCATTTGTAGATACACTGTATATCATAAGGAACTCAAATTCATGGCATTTTGTTGGTCAATCATTTGTTATTTATAGGTTTGTTAAGATTGTGAAAGGCACCGGTAACTAGCATGCCAGTCAACTATTTTAGATCAATACCACTTAATACTAATTGGTATTATTAGTATCAAAATTGTTACTAATTCATACCAAGCGTCTAGAATGTGTAGACGCTCGATATCTACGATGGATGGTATACGAGTGTCTAAGATACTGTACATGCGCTGAATATAGCTGCCATAACTATCCACTGTAAACCGCATCTGAGCGCCTTTATTGGCTGATACTTGCGGTCTACAACTGTTGTACTTCACCTTTTTTAATACCCATACATGCATTTATTACATTTCCGTATTCATAATATCCGTGTTAAACTATAGTGAAAGTAAATGCAAGGTAGAATTGTGTCCAACACAAGTGTGGAAGATGATGCTAATTTTACTTTATTTGCTTCTGATGCAGGTGCTGTTTAACCCTAACTTGTCAAGTTGCACGTGGTTGGCATCTGGATCTACCTCAGGCCTCCTACAGCTCCACAATCTGCCAGTTTTATCAGTTACCGCCCACAATACCCTCGCAAAGCTCACTAGACCAAGTTGACCACAATTATTAACCTCGGACGAACTTCTGTGTGTGATATGAAACATTTAGCATGAGAATGAATGAAAACACGAGAATCATGACATGTTCAGTATGGGTCATTTTTTTGGTTGTGTGGTTTTTTAGTATTGTGATGAAGACAATATCATTGGCTGCCAAACACAAGATAAATACATGGAATGCACAGAACTAGCAAGCATGATTTGTTATCACTAGCATTTCGAGACAATGAATCATGTGACATCATGTGCTGCGCATACTTTGGCCAACTTTAAAACCAATTACCAATTATATCTGTATAATTTATCAACATCAGCTGCACAAAGTTTTCCCTCATCCGGAGAGTGCCCTAGGAACATATGGGATGAGGTAATTCATGGTGTTTATTCCTAGTCGCTGTATTGATTTAAAGTACTAGTTTTTCATATTTTTGCTGTGTTGATTTTATGTATATTTCCAGTTTTTATCTAGCCTTTGATGACTAATGAAATTGCTATAATGTTCTTAAAACTGTTTTCATTTGTTATGACTTTTTTTTTAATGAATTCTGAACCCTTCAGAAGACCCTTAAAAATATGGATAACACAGTTGGATCCAGATGTCCTTCCCCGTCCGCATGCGCACCACCTTGAATCGTTACCAGGATAGTTGAGGGCGAACAGTGGGATTTGACGTTTGGGTTCATTGACGAGGCTGCTAGCTTCCAGCTCTTTTTAACTTGACTAAAACAAGTTTGCCAAGATTTTATTTCGACAAAATTAAGTGAGCAGAGGTTTTTTGTTTTTACCAAAATTAAAGTTGAATAAGATAACAACCATAAAACTGTTTACATGTATATAGTTTGAATGTGTAGCATTTTTTAGTGACCTTATAATTATTTCTATCCAGAGTTCATATCAGAGACATATCAATGACCGAATTTACTTTAAAGGTATTATACACAACTTTGCTGCAGGGAAAATGTAAAAAGTATAAATTTTTTCTTTCGATCATCTATTTGCCAATGCTGTTAGTGATTTTTTCAATCAGTTATATGGCCCAAATTTATTAGAAAAATTACCTGGAAAATATACGCATTGTTCATGATACCATAGGTATCATGATACCATAAGTGGGCTAATAAATTTGCACAAGACTGTATTGGTTGCAGGCACAATGTCATAGCGATTTTAGTCGCAATTTTAAAATATTCAGTGGACAAAACTACGCCTGTGTCTCACAGCATTATTTCATTTTTATGTCTCACAAAATGATGAAGAAATGGAAGACTTTTTGTCTGCTGTCACAACAGATGCATTAGAAAATAGCAGTAAAATGCTTCGGGCCAATCATGAAACTAGAGGATACACCTAAATGTTTATGGTGCAGTGATCTTCATTAGATTGTGGTGTATCACTGTAAATTTTGAATAAAAGGCTGTTAAAAATATTTTTACTGATATTAACTTCCGAAACATATATTATGACGGCATCATTCAACAAAGTTTGTGCCCAAGATTTATTGCTGATTTATTAATAAACACAACCACTGTACATGCTGGCTTATAAACAGCAGTTCATATGCCCAACTACTGTACATACTGGCTTATAAAATAGCAGTTCACTTGCCCAACTACTGTACATACTGGCTTATAAAACAGCAGTTCACTTGCCCAACTACTGTACATACTGGCTTATAAAATAGCAGTTCACTTGCCCAACTACTGTACATACTGGCTTATAAAATAGCAGTTCACTTGCCCAACTACTGTACACACTGGCTTATAAAATAGCAGTTCACTTGCCCAACTACTGTACATACTGGCTTATAAAACAGCACTTTTCACGTTTTACGCAGCTATTCAGCGCATATACAAACAATACCTTGGACACTCACACATCACCCCACCAAGGATAATATCGAGCATCTACCCATTTTGGTGACGGGTTTACTCCAGCAAACGGGGATGAAGTAATTGCTGAGGACCATCGCAGAAAAGTTAACCCGTGGCCGGTTTTGAACCTGCGACATTTCGATTACAAATCTACTGTTCCAACCATTAGACTGACTGCTTCCCCGCATGTATTATTTGTGAGCTTAAGTTATTTTTCATACAATACTTCTACAACAATATTAACAATGATTAATAGTCACTGGAAAAAAAACAGTTTTTGTAGTAACAATAATTATTGGTTGAAAACGACTACTCGAGCATCCAGTTATATCACGAATTCCACCACCAAATTAAGGAGTTCAGAGTGAAGTGTGTCACTGATCATGTTACCCAATACAACCAGCAATATATAGACGTACATGCTGAAATTTAAGTGTCAACAAACAATAAGTTGTAAACATAGTATCAAGGTGGGTGGGGTGTGCCTGTAGATAGCAGTAGGCTGGCATTCATATACTGTTAAGGTCATCATTGATCCCTTAAAGTGGGAGACCCACTGTACCTGTACTGGAATGAACCAAATCTGGGCGGACATGTGACTTTCTGCTATTCACACCACTAGTTGTGAATGTCACCGAGACAATTGATGTATGCTGCACACTCCGCTGTATCAGTGATGAATGGTAATGTACAATGAGATGACTAGCTAGCAGTCAGGTAAGGGCCATAAGAGAGACTCCAAAAAAGCCGACCACTTGAGAGAGAAGCCTCCGCTCTACCACACTGAACGGCTACCCATACCCCACCGTATCAAAATGTTTCCACAAAATCAACAAGAGGCCTCAAGACGCTCACCTGAAAAAAAGAAAAAAGAAAAAAGACAGAACAAGAGGACAAGGAGGCCATATATGCCCAACTATTATACATGCTGGCTTATAAAACAGCAGTTTATTGCGACACTAAAACAAGAAAATACAGATTTGGGAAAAAAAGCCTGAAATCACATCTAATTTCCAAAAGAGAGATGCCCTAAAAAATCTGAATGAGATCTTCACAGCTGATATCTACCAAATGGCAGACCTCTGAAGATACTAACCCAAGGACAATATCTGCCAAATGGCAGACCTCTGCGATAAGTGGGTCTTGGGATTTTTTAAGAAAAAATACGAACATCAGCAGAAGTTACTTCCCCTAGTTGCGATGACGATACCATGAGACCATCCCTAGGACAATATCTGCCAAATGGCAGACCTCTGCAATAAGCAGTTCTAGAAAAGATTTTCTAAGAAATGTTAACATTGGATAGACGGACGGACGATGTACAAACTCAGATCAGAAAAGCTCACCGAGCATAAGCTCTGGTGAGCTAAAAAGGGAAATGAAATAGATGGATATGGAAAATAGACCATATGTATCCATAACACACATTAAGTAGTCAATATGCCAGTAATCTTGAGTGCAGACAGACCATTTGCATCCCACGCGAGTATCTGAAAACATATAAAAACATTTATTTTTTACATACTCAACGTAGGTCCATCACTTTATAGAGTCCTGCACAAATTTATTTTATTAACTACACATTTTTATTAGAAATGAAAAAAACTATTTACAAATTGTATGTTTTCATGACAATATGTGGTCAACAAAAATACACTTTGTAACAATGAAAAATAACAATATCAACAAATTAGCCTAAATAATTGAATATCTAGTATAGCCTCCCTTTGCTGCGATAACAGCGTTAAGTCGGTGTGGGATTGTATTTACATATTTATCAATAGTTTCACTGGGAATGTCTTTTATGTTACATTTTTGTCAATTTTAGAATTGACCACATTCCCAAATCTATTTGATCGGATGGAGACCGGGGCTGTGTGTGCTGGCCATTCCATCATTTTGAGGTCTCCCGCTAATTCTTTATCTGTTTGATAGTTTTTACTATCAACCTATTACTATTTTTTGTGTGCTTTGGGTCATTATCTTGTTATTTAAACCCTCGACAGATATTTTTCAAACTAGATGGAACACCGTGCTGATACAATATTTTGTGATAGACTGTTGTGTCCATTATACGTCTGATTTGACAAGTTTTCCAACATTTTCACCACTGTTAGAACCTCAAACTACGCAGCCACCTCTGTATTTAGGTAACTAATGGCAACATACTTTTTTATACGTTTTGGTCATCTGAAATGATATTTAGCGTTTAAGTCAAATTAGGATTTTAAAGGTAAAAATTTGGTTCAAACTTTTGACTTATATGGCGGTACATATGGTAACCAGAACAAAAAGTGAAGGCTTTTATAGTCAAACCATGCGGAAGCATCAAATCACAAATCAAAGTAATTGGTGTTTATCAATGACAAGTCAGATGTTGGCAACATCGACAAGTTGAATGCTGTATCTAGTATATATTGATCAATGAGAACATACCTCAGTTTGAAATAGTAATACGCATTTAGACAAAACAGAAAAGTACTACTGAATGAATAACAGTATAAAATATGCTACACTGATAACTTGGAAGAGTACATCGATCAATCAATATCATGAAAGACTTAATCGCATTAACTGTATCTCACAAGCTGTCACCAAACACCAAATGTTCTGATGACAAAAAGAATGGGCAAAATGGATATGCTTTGTGGGGCTCAAATTCAGCTACTATCTTATACACTGTTAATATGAAGAAGAAATTTTTGCCTCTGTCCCTGCCTATGTATGTATGTAAAAAAAGGTTGCTTCGGGAAGAATGGCCTGGGCCAGATTTGGCCGTTAACAATGGTGGCCTAAAATGTGCTTTTAAACTTAGTTCATAGAAATAGTGTTAGCTATAAACTATTCTGATAAAAACATTATCTTAGTTATCCAGTCTTATTACTAAATTTAACCATCGACTTAATTGTTCCATCATTGTAATTTTTATTAATATTTGTTAATTGGCTATTCATTATATTTTTCATTAATTTGTTCACTGATTATTCATTGTAATTTTTATTAATTTATTAATATTTATTTATTTATTTATATTTATCTATTGGAGAGAAATGCACAGAAAAAAACCAAAACCTCTGATGGGGGGTTTTTTGTGCATTTCTCTCCAGCTATTCATACACCAACATTGGCAAACACCATTACCATCATATTTGTTAATTGGTTATACGTTGTAATTTTTATTAATTTAGTAATTTTTATTATTTTGTTAATATTAGTCAATTGATCATTGTAATTGGAGAGAAATGCAGAGGAAAAAACCTATACTACTGATGAGACTCGAACCCATGACCCCCAGATAACCGGTCTGGTGCTCTACCATTGTCATTGTAATTTTTCCCAGGAGTGGGAAGGTAGAGATTCTTGCTGGTTGCTACTGGACTGGACATGACCCATTGTAAAGGATTGGAGTTTCTCCCTCCAATATGCATTTAGAGCAAATTGGTGTGGATGTCTCCCTCCGGATGCCCCACTCAAATTTTCCAGATACCTGGGTTCAATACTACATTCAAAGTTTTCATGATCTACATGCATCATTCTTAACACAAGATTCATTATATGTGGAGGACTTGTATAAGGTCTCTCAAAATGTGTACTTTATCAACTTATTATACTGGCCTCATTACCCCATGTGTTGGCAGCTAATCCAGTGTTACAATCCCTTGAAAATCGAGTTTATATAATACTCATGAAGCCTCGCGATAATACAGATCATTGCCAAAATCTAATCATTCAATCATTTCCATGAGTCCTAGTATATGCAATGCCTATCTTTTAATGACTTTTGGCATAGAATTGTTCACTAAAAGATAGACAGATAGAAAGACGAAGGCTGGCAACCGCCTTTTCCCGTTACATTTTGATTTCTGTTGCATTACTGACCAGATCTCATCAACAATATCTGTCCATGATGACTGATGTCAGACAGATAGATGACTACACCCCACCGACCCCATTAAAATTAGGTTATTTTAAGTCAATAATACTTACATGAATCACTATTCAGCAAGTTCTGGAGGTAAGGAGACCTTAGGATGTTTACTCTCAAAATGCTGTTTGTATGTCTTGGGGTCTGGCATTTGACTCTGAATATAAAAAAATATCTTCAATTATTTGTGGAAAACATAATTTATTATTGCCAAAAATTTTTACACAACTCGCTATTTAAAATCCCAGAGATATAAAAACATTGTCACCAACTCCACACATTAGTCACAGCGATAATAATACATCGTATAGAATCTTGCAATTTTTAATTTCCTAACTCAATTTTACACAATTTAAAAAAACTTTTTAGCATGTACGTATCAATATACATGTAAGTTGCATCTGTGAATATATCACCACCATATTTACGGAGCACTATAATACATTCAATACTATTTATTATTTTAAATTAACAATGAAAAGCAAATGCAAAATATTTTCTCAGTACCCTCACAAAGTTGTTTGAACTGATGTTTAGAAACATTATTTGGTCATTTGCCTTGAATACATTAAATTACGTTGACTAGTGAAAGTATAATAGCAATTACCCAGACCAGTAAAATAACATAAAGGATCACATGTCCCAAGTTAGTTAACAGCCTTTATATGGACTCGTGACTGATAAGTCGCGCGTTGAGAACAATACACCGATGGAATTTTCTGCGATGATTCTCAGCAAGTCATTTATCACAGATTGCTGAAGTAACCCTGTCTCCAAAATTGGTAGTCGCTTGATATTATCCCTAGCGAGTAATATGTGAGTGTCATAGGTGTTGTATATGCACTAACTATAGCTGCTATAAACACAGACTTATTGTAAACCACATCTGAGAGACTGGGCTGATACTTGCAGTCTATAAGTGTTGTAGATTTTTTGGCTTCAAAATAAAATTATGTTGACTCCAACTCGAGATAGCTGTAAGTACAGTTAATTAGCGGGTTAAAAATCTTTGTTAATCAAGTATAGTATCAAATCTGGGCTATAAGGTTGCTATTAATGTGCAGGGCCCAACAGGAAACTATTACTTTACTAAAAAATGTTAAGTTTATTATTGCACATGGCTACCTTGGATATGAATCATGACATGAATCATGCGACAACACATATTGTTTGATTGGGTTTGGCAACCAATAGCAGCCCAGTGACAAGCTTAGTTACCTAACTTACCCACAACATTATGATTCATCTGCCTTAACTGTTTTTACCCAAGGGATCACATAGATGACCCTTTCCATACCGTACTAATCTGTGGGTACTATGTGAAAAGTTGGAAATTTGGCACATGTGATCGACTACCTCTGCGATAAGCGGTTTTTAAGATTTTTCAAGAAAATGGTAACATTGGACGGACGGATGGACGGACGAATTCCGATCTGAAAAGAGCTCACCGAGCATTAGCTCAGGTGAGCCAAAAATGTAAAAATTTCAATATGGTAACATTTACAATCTCCTTTAAGTGATTTACATACCTTACATACTGTACATGTGTAGGAGAGGCCAGCTAGAGCAGACTTCTTCTGATCATGACCTTGAGACTTTTTCTGTTCTTGTTTTTTTTGCAGGTTTTTCTGTTGTGACTGTATCTTTTGATGACCTCGTGCCATGCTGATAAATGTAAAAAGACATTGTAGAATCAATTCATTAATTATTAAGAATGCCTATACCACACATACATACACAAGCATGCTTAACATTAACGGTTAATGAGAGTCAAAATTCTTCATGCAAATAACCGCCAGAAGACATAAAAATAACCTAAGTTATCTTTGCCTTTGTGACGCCCATACCCACCACTTCCAAATAATGAGTATAGTGCTGTACGAATCAGGCTACAAAATAGCTTTTGATAGACAAACAATATAGAGATGTTATTGGTTATTGAATGTAGAGAGAATGTTCGACATGATCTCCATGTTTACTGTAGAGCATCATTAGATACAGCACTTATATAATGTATATAAATATATATATATATATATATATACTGTACATACACGTACGTTATAGTAAATCAGCAAAAGAAACTTTTATGGTATGGTAGACAAAAATTATATGCATTTCTATCTGTAAGGATAGAAAATATTCATCCATCTCCCAATAAAACTTTGTGGTATAATGCCTGAGGGTTTCAGGAACTGGGGACCAGTCTGATGCCGCAAGCAGTCATAAATAAAGAGTTTAATTAGGTAACCCCACAAAAACTTTAAGAGCGACTATAGTTACAGTACCTGTTCATGCAGTTCGTGCTCACCAAACTACAGCGGCTGCATGAACAGTTATGACACCATAACTATAGTGTCTGTTTGAGAAGTTGAAGTACTGTAACTTCAACCACATGTATATGCAAACTGACACAAATGACAATGATTTTAATTTAATTACGACGATACAAGGACACAATAATACAAAGTAGTGTAGTAGTATCATATTCAGATAGCTTATAACAGGGCAGCTCATTAAACATCCGCATAAAGAAGTTAGTAGGAAAAGAATCACGGTCAAATCGGACACAAACCAAATTGGCTGCAAACCAAGTCAGACATAACTACGGTCAAGTCGGAAACAAGGCTGGTAAACTCGGACATACGTGGACATAAGTCAATTCAGCCACAGTCAACTCGGACAATAACATTTCGGCACATCAAAATATGATACCGCATAATGGCTATGGTTTTAACCGATTAGAGACAAGTGTCATTGAATACTCTCATATCGAGTACCATCAGCGTCGGGTGCGGTACCCTCTGGATCTAGATCCAGTCACGCATCCAACCACACAACACAATGATGAACAACCGATGCTGGAATCGACTCAAACAGATATCGCTCCAGAAATCGCAGATATTACCGAGGAGTAAGATGAAATTTCAATTCATAATGTAGCTAAGATAATATTAATAAAATGAATCAAAATATCTCAAAATTGGAAATGTTTTGTTTAATTTAATTTTATTTCAGAAGTCTGTATGATCCAAGTCCCATGGAAATTACGAACGTGAGTGGCCCAACAACCTTTGAAGTGATAAACGATGGAATACAACATGGGAAGAATATATTCGTGGATAGTGATGGTTATTACTACACAGCGAGGCCGCAAAAGATGGCAAATAAAAGATACTGGCGTTGTTCCCTTAGAAATAAGATCATTTGCTCGGCTACGATGACTGAGGCAAACAGAGAGTTTACGAATGGCAGCAAACTGCACGAATGTCTAGCTGAACGAGGTTTATACACTGCAACGATATACAACGATTATACACTGTGGCTGATAGGGGCATGGAGCAAGTGAAGGAGAGCCATCCTGACGAATTGAAGGGTGGCATCAGCGCCTTAATCATCAGCCACCCGCGGCAATTTGGAGTTGTAGTCCCTTAGAGAACTGTTACATCCATACGCCACCTTAGTAGATATACAAGTGATGTTAGTATCAAAGGGGGAGTTAACCAAAAGACAAAAAGTGCATATAAAACATTGAAGGGCCAAATCATGGCCTTCTGTAGCGACTATGATGCCGGGAACATAACCCCTATGGATCTCCTACAATGCATCGGGCATTGAAATGATCTCGTAGAGTAATAGTGTATTGTATTATAGTATTGTTTTTTTATATTCATTTTACAACACATATGTATTCAAATTATGATAGTGGGGCTATGTTTCCGATGTTTTTCCATTTAGTCGTTATTGTTTAGGCCCATATTAATAACTGTTTGTTCTATTTTATTGACTATTATTATATATCTATCTCATAAATAAATTCTATTCCTACAGGCTAACTCCTCTGTGATCACTGATTCATACTATATGAATGTCCAAGTTGACTATCAAATCTCGTCTTTATTTAATTATTTATTCGCCGTTACTATTCCTAGTCTGTTCATTTTATTTTGCTCGTCTATTATTATGAATAAATGTTTCTAGTGCTGCCAACTGATTTTCATTCATTAATTCTAAATTTACTCATAATATTCTGAATATTAGTGGCCAAAGTTGACCCTCACCATAATGTCCGAGTTGACTCGAGTCTGTGTCTGAGTTGGTTTGTATCCAATTTGATGGGATCTCGTAGGAAAAACCCTATAGTAATCTATAAAAATATCCATCCATTGCACCATAATTATTTCACACACTTGCATTATCGCCTTCTTCTGTAGGCCTATTTTTTCTGGGCTAAATTTTCCTTTCAGCACTCAATGTAGATTAATATAAACGATCATATTTGCTCCATCTAAGTGATATAACAAATAAATAGAAAATATGCATGGTGACGTGGTTGGAGGGAATGTGCCAATGAAAGAAGTTTCCATTATCTCAGCAGCAAAATGATGGTCAAGCATTCAACCTTTCGTATAAAACATACAACCTTTAGTATAAAACATAATAAAGTAACTTAATCAAATATTTAGACAACAGAAACTTTCAGTGGACGGATGTAACGTGTTAATCACCCTCCTTGCGAAAATCTAGCTCTAATTATACCATGATGATATTTTCATCTATTTTTTCTATCTTATTGTTACTTCAAATCGAAGAGCGCCGCTTCGTTTGCGACGACCGCTAATTAACTCGGACGATGCGTCACGTTCTCCAACGAACTCTTGTACATGATGTAGAGTTCGAATTGGGTCATTTGAGTTTGTTGGCGGGCAGAACGCTGGTATTTTTTCTCTTCGAAAGGCTATACCTAGTACTTGTAAGATATATAAATAGTAATGCAAGTTTTAATAATAACCTAAGGAGGATCTAGTTCAATTAAGAATCCGGAGAGGAGCAGTGGACTAGTGCGATCCCGGGGTTAGGGTGAGCGATAGCCTTAGGATTATAATGCTGGTGTCCTGGCGGAACATCGCAAGTGAGATCCGCACTAGTTCATTCCTCCCATAGTCCTTTCTATCCTCGGTGTAAACTATACTTCACTATACCTCACTTTTTGTTAGTCGGTCCCTCGAGTCTACAGCGGGAGAAAATGCACCATGAAAAACTCGTCTGTACTCCTTTACGAACGCAATGTAGCCCGAAATCGCAATCTGGTACAAAGTAGCGCGGACCTCGAATGCGCTTAGTTATCTGCCGTGAGAATCATTATCTGAACTAAGCTAGATTTTAATTAACAGTCCTATATCCTTATAATAAAGGAGGGCTCGATATCTACAACAACGATGTGACACATAGACTCATATTTTGATGAACAGAAATTCCACGACCATGCAGCTCACACCATATTCATGAACAATTCTAATTTATCAGTAAACGAAAATGCTGTAGAAATTAAAACTAACATCACCACGCTCTTTAACACTCCTGCACCCTTTGAACGCACAAGGATCCGGCCTACGAGAATATCTGGATAACAAAACAACTAATTCAACAAATGTCATATAAAAATGTTTTTATAAAATGTTGCTGTTTTCTTTCTTTAGTTACTGTGGACTGTTATATGTTATAATATATGGTGTGTCTGATTTAAATAAACAAATAAAATAAATAAAAATAAACTAATAAATAAAATGACGAGTGGAAATATTACAAAGTTGTCAGGAATTACACTAACAAATTAAATGCTAAAAGGGAATATTACACTTATCTAATTAATAATTCTCAGTCTAACAAACCTTGGCACGTCATTAATCAACTAACCATGAGCAAAAGCACTAATGATATCTCCGAACTTACACCCAATCACGTTACTATCACTGAGCCGTGGTGGTGGCTGTGGCGGTGACGATGATGGTAAATACCTGTTTAAGTATTTGTTCATGTTGTTCTGCTGTTATAAGCAAAATTAATATACATTTTTCGGTGTTTGTCAAATGCAAAGAATTATCACTGCTGTTTATATAATGGTATGTTTTGCTGCTTATTATATAATGGTAATGGTAATTTATTTATAAAGCACAAAAATCATACACGTATCTCGGGTGCTCTACAGCAAAAATATACACTAAACTAAACGTAATGGTAACAGCACTCAAGTTATTGTATATAGACCCTAGTAAACAGATGAGTTTTTAGACTTCGCAGGAAGTGAGTTAGATGCACGCAGCGTTAGTGGATAATTGTTCCATAACCGAGGACCAATGCTCATAAAGCACCTATGATCGGAAGTGACTAATCTGAAATTCCACACCCTAGCTAGTAATTTGTCTCCTGACCTTAACTGTCTCCGTGGTTGATAAAATGATACAAGTGTATTAATGTAAGGTGGGTCAAAACTGAACATAAAGACAAGAACTTTAAACTGGATACGTGTTCTTATCGGTAACCAATGAAAGGATTGTAACATAGGGGTAATGTGATAGCTTCTAGGTTCTTGCATTACTACGCGAACAGCAGCATTCTCAACTCGCTGGAGTTTGTTAAGCCAAATATTAGGAAAACCTATAAGAAGTGAATTCGAATAATCAATAGGCCTACGTAAAGTAACAAGACTGTTCATAATAGAGGCAGCAATAGTCTGGGTGATGTAAGGCCTGATACGTCTTATATAACGAATATGCATGAAACATGTTTTTATCAAGTGGCTAGTGTGCAATTGAAATGACAGCCTACTATCGAAATTCAGACCCAGGTTTTTGACAGATGTTCCACATTTGACATGACTTCCGCCAATACGCACAGACAATTTATGACATTCCAATCGCCCAATTCGATCAATCAGGATTGCCCGAGTCTTATCATCATTTAACTTCAAAAGTTGCACTTTATCCAGTCACGTATTTCATCAATAGCCTACACAGAGATATCTTTTCAACGGCACACGAAATGAAGTGATGTCATCATTGCATTTTGCATAAATTTGATAGTCATCTGCGTATTGGTGGTAGCACAATTAATACCGACGGATTATGTCACCTCCTGGTCCAATATAGAGAAAACAAGAGTGAACCGAAGAGGGAACCTTGCGGAACACCACAAGAAAGGTAGGTGTCGTCAGATAAAGAATCACTAATGGAGATGACTTGCGATCGACCAGATAGATAAGACGTAATCCATTGCAATACTGAGCCGCAGATGCCATACCTAACACGTAACAATATCGTACATTCACCAAAGGTCGTCCATCGGCTGAGCTAAGCTTGTTGTTTATTGTATTACAATATTCTTCACTCTGTGTATATTCATGAAGTGGTGCTGGTGTATCATCAACTTGTGTATGTTTCACATGAGAGGGACCGGCCTTTGTACCTTTTGTTATTGCTGAACTGTGTTCTAGGGATGTTATTTGACTCCCCTCCCCGTGCTAGAGCCATGTGTCATAAATCTGTTGAGTGGTAACTAACATTGCTTGGTAGTAATGCACACTTTATAAGGCGTTAACACTGCGATATTTCCTGCGCTAATTTCTGCCTGCAATTTACTGGCGTTTACGCTATGATACTTTTGAGTTTATCGTTAGTGATAATGCCGGTCGCGGCGTGATCGTCACGTGAACAAAGATGGCGGATACAACTTCGAATTCAAGTGATTCTGATAGTGACATCGAATTAATCGCTGCTGTTATCGCAGCCTGCCACGCTAGATCGCATCGTGGTTTTATGACCGTTTGGGTTCATCATATAGTACGTATATATTGGTTCGTCCTGTGACGAGTTGTGAGTTGTCACAAAATTTGAACACTTCAAGTTCAATGTTTTTCGATGGTCGAAAATACGCACCAAAAGCATCCTTGGTGGCAGCGTAACTATTATTGTTGCCAACGTCGGTCTTGCGTGTTTTACCGATCTTAAATACTTCGGGCCCAGCGAGTTGACATAGCATAGCCTTTCTTCGATTGTTGTTGTTGACATTCATCGCCTCTAACAGGTTCTCGAATCCGTCCAACCAGTCGTTCCATCGGTGGTCAATGTTATTGTCATCTTTGTTGATAACAAACTGATGGTATTGTGGTAGCACTTGTCCAGCCACTTGCGGATGAAGTATTCGTTACGGAATGATAATTATTTATACGAAGTGTTGTTATTATGTTAGGCCTACACAAAATTACATAAATCTTATGTAAGATAATGGCTCGGAGAAAGGATATGTCTCTCTATGATGTTCATCTCGTCGCCATAATAATTTTTTATGTTTGTTTGTAGCCTAATGTTACACAGAGAACCAAGTTAGGAATAGATAATCAAACACGCAACGTGGCTCAGCAACTTTATTTTTAAGTACACAATTCAGTATAGGGTAAGATCATGGTGAATAGAAATGTGATCTGATTCGCTGCCTAAAATAAATATGTTTGATTAGACTAAGAATTTTAACGAGGGTTATCACATAGAGTGATGGGACTGTTATGGTTCTTGGGCATTACAGAGTCTACTTTGTACAAGACGATGTCAACACCAGCTGTCTTTCTTCAAGGTTATAAGTAACCAATTTCCGACCGATAACTTGACCAACGCAAACAAGCAGGCTGGTGATAATAACTGTAGAACACACTTCATCAAATATTTCTTAGACTGGAGCAAGCCCTGGTCACTGTTTTACTAAGACACTTTTTAACAAGCACAAAATTCATAGGTCTTTTCTCTGAACGTTAGCCAAACCATATTACTGCTCATTCAACACATCTAATCATGTGCATGTTCATCGTATATATCCTCTAATTTCATTCGAGGAAGTTTAACAGTGGATACCTCTTTAGATCAAATATGCCCCGAAAGGTGAAATTTATACAATTTATTCAGCCCCTTTTTCTATGCAAATATTCTCAAGTTGACAATCCTGTTATTAGAGATTGCCTATTTTTATATGGTGATAATTTGTACATTTCTATGTTATATCTGTCTTAGGACTAAGATTGCATTTTGTTCATAATTTACTTTTAAAATGCATACATACGTACATACGCATACGCACTCACTCACTCACGTACGTACGCACACGCGCACTCATGCACACACGCATAAAAACCATACATACATACTTAGAATTATGTAGGTGTTGGTAAGAGTTGATAGGTTTGAAGTTGTGTGAGTGTGGATTATATAAGTAGGTGGCTAGCATTAGAAAGGCATTCGAAATCATTTTCGTCGCATTAAGTTTCCGCTGTGGTAAACTTCCCTGTAAGTGTATGTTTAGGCTTTGGTAGACCACTTAATCTATTGTAATCTAAGTGTACGCTGTAGTACGTCGATTGCTGGTGTAAATCCACGTGAAGTAGACCAGTTCATTCAAGTCTACGTCGAGGTTGAGCTTCACAAGTCACCTAGAAAGCTGTGTGCTACCGACTCCTCAGATAACACAAGTGTACAGGGTGAGATGAAGCATTTAAGTTATTTTCCCAATTTTGTTGACATATATTCGGAGCTGAAATTGAAGAAGTAATGAAACTATGATTTGAGATGTGTATGATTGAGCTTCTGTATTTTATCCACACTCGTGGGGGGAATGACAACATAAATTAAGTAATATGATGGACGTCACTGATTATTGTCATTACTTCAGAGTAGTAGATGCGTATTATATTCCGTATACCAATGATTTAGGCAAAGTTGTATGCTATATTTTACATTGCATGTGCAGATGGCATGGCCCACTGTAAGTGACCCACTACTTCACGTGATTCACATCGTTAAAATATTGAACCATCTCTTATAAAAATTCGATTTAATTGCCCACAATGACGGAGAATCGAATCCAAAATACGCACAGACCACGTTGTAACGCAAGTAAACGAGAACACGAAGCAGGTGAAACTAGGAAAGTGAACGCGAGCGTAAAATCACACAAAGCGCCCCAGAAAAACGTTTGTATTTACGGAACTTGATATTCATATATCATATTCTTATCAAGCTCCATATTCTATAGGCCTACATAATAGCGAAAAAAAACATGCAGAAAATTTTATAAAACTAATTATGCGTGCTAAATTTAGGATTTTATATACACGTGGGAAACGTTAGGGCGACGGCCCACGAAACAAAAGCAAGAGGTTCGAATTGCCTGTATAACATGTTTTACTGTTGTCTCAGTTGCGATACATGCTTCACTTCGGAAGACCCAGTAGAAATAACCAGTATTTGTGGAAACACGGATTAAATTGCAGGTGAAATTTTAGGGTCATGCTCGCTCCTCTTACAGAGCCGCCTTCACCAATGGATTGTTGTTAACCATAAGTTGGTAAGATTCGCAAACGGCGTACACAAATGCAATACTTTCTGCTGTTAATACCCAGTGACAATTTTTTTCAGGCATCGTATGCAGATGGCCGAGCCACCTTACGTAATATTAAGCCAACATTCGTTTCGGCAGTAATCCTAAACATAGACCCTCATACATTTATGAAATAAGCGGGTGCGTTTCTAAGTGTATATTAATTTTAAGCGTAATTCTATCGTAACTATAAGGTAACATAGCGGCAGCTCGGATTTCTCGACACGTCAGCGGTTACTCATAAGGAATGTTTATTTATATACTGGTGATAACTGATACTATAAGTTAAATATAAGGTCATAAATCGGGGAGTAGTAAGTATGGGCAATATGTACTTCATGTCGAAAATGTATATAAAAGCTCGTAATAGAGATATTAAGCAGAATATTTATTATAATAATGAAAAGTTTATTTTATACATATGTGACTAATTCGGGATTGCAGCCGGTGACGTCTAGAATTCGTCATGAATCACGATGGGATGACCTTTCGTGTTGGGGGCGTTCAGGTACTGCGCTACTTTTGAGAGCGTCTTGCGCGGTGTTGCTAGAAGAGCTTTTTTCGTTACGAAGCCATTGAGTTTGGGATCCAGGTACTGAAAAACTTGCCTGGCACTTGCGTCAGCTTGATACTGTAGGAAGAAACAACAAAAAGTTAATGATATGCACGAAAGAAATACACGTATAAATGTCGTATATTAGATAGTCGTTACTGAATTCCCTGTTAGAGAATGCTTCGGCCAAAAAGATTAACAGATAATAAATTACGTTACTATGAATTAGACTAACACGGCTGCCATCCACATATTTGCAAAAATGTTTAATTGGCAAATTCAACTATAACTGATCTATCTCTGTTATTCAGAAAACTAACCCAAAGTGGCCTTGACCTTTACCGCGTTACCGACGAGGACAATTACTCGTCATTGTACCACGTAAAAACTTAGATACATGCGGCGACACATCCGGTATCCATAATTTCGTTTTAAGTATTGATGCTGAATTTCAATTCAAAGCGTGAAAATCAGTAGAACCAAATTAGAAAAGAGTATCGACTCGGGTACATGGTTACCTAATCACAAGAACGTTACCATCGCCGATACTCTCGAAAATTTGATGAAAATGTGTATCGCAATAACAGACAATATAATCGTTAGGCCATAAGATTATTATTATTATTATAGAAACTTTAGCAATATGAGACGTTCACTCACATATTGCATGACGTCGTAGTAGAAATCTTCGAATACCTCGAATGATAACACATTCTTGGAGCGCATGAGCTTGAGCAAGTGGTATTTCACGTCGACGTGACGAAGACGCGAATGGCTTAATTTCTGCAATATATAACACGATTGCACGCTGAATAAATGCTGTGTCGCTTCGCATGTTGAATGAATGCGGTGTAATCTCTCATACTGAGTGATGTTGACTCGCCTGGTAAATGAATGTGGTGTAGCCTCGCCTAGTAAATGAATGTAGTGTAGGCTCGCCTAGTAAATGAATGTAGTGTAGCCTCGCCTAGTAAATGAATGTAGTGTAGCCTCGCCTAGTAAATGAATGTA
>WURV02191620.1:0-12348 GCA_011762755.2 Epimenia babai | reverse complement strand
CATCATGTATGTCATGTCTAACATCATGTATGTCATGTCTAACATCATGTATGTCATGTCTAACATCATGTATGTCATGTCTAACATCATGTATGTCACGTCTAACATCATGTATGTCATGTCTAACATCATGTATGGCATGTCTAACATCATGTATGTCACGTCTAACATCATGTATGTCACGTCTAACATCATGTATGTCATGTCTAAGATCATGTATGTCATGTCTAACATCATGTATGTCATGTCTAACATCATGTATGTCATGTCTAACATTATGTATGTCATGTCTAACATTATGTATGTCATGTCTAACATCATGTATGCCATGTCTAACTGTCATACGGAGGCCAATTTTGGACTATGACTATTAACCCTGCCTTCAATGACATAAGCGAAATTATTTATTTATTTTAATTATTTATTTTTTGCTTTAATGAAAATATGAATGTCTGTGAAGTTGTCACAATGAGACTAATTATTATTGTTATAGTAAATAATTTTTATTTTTCTGCAGTTCGCTTAATTATTAGCTGATAAAAGTTATATTATAATTAATTAGATAAATATTATAATTATAAAGTATATATTATAATTAATTGTTATAATTATAAACTGTATGTTATAATTAATTAAATAATTATTATAATTATAAACTATATATTATAATAAATTTAATGGATTTTTTGTAAAAAGGTTCCAATTTCTATGGAGTTAAACGTTCCCATATTGTAAAGTGTAAAACAATTTTTTTCTATAAATAAAGAACAACGCAGCATGAATGAAAACAAAAACTATTTGAGTAGGTGTATAGATATAAATCGACATCTATAGAGATAGCAACTCAGGGGAAAGAAACAGCTGTGTAATGGCTTCACCTGGCGCATGGAATTGTGCAGTTTTATGGCAGCTTCACCCACTTATCCTTCAGTAAGTCGCAGGTGTCTGGAGTTAATTAAGCCAAGTGCTTTTGGCTATACCATACTTCCTTCCTTTGCTTCATATCAAAGGAGATACGCAGAAAAATACACAATAAATTGTTCGGTGTCTGAGTAATCTAGCATTGTCAAACGGTAAAAGTTGATGTTCATTGGAAAAAACTGCAGCGTGACCCATATAAAAAGAACCGATTAAAATCTTCAGTAAATGTCCCCAGGCCTACCCAATTTCTTCAAATTGGGTAGATTGAAACTGTATTTTATGCTTGAGGTAAATTAAGCATTTACATCCCGCACTTTAAAGCCATTTGTGCAGCTTGGCAAATGACGGCATCCGGGCACCGGTAAGCCACTCGCAAATTTACATTCCCAGTGTATATTAATTTGCGTTGACAAAATTTCACCGGCACTAATTTATGGCTAAGTTGACCAGAGCGATTGGGATAAAGTACGTTGCCCAAGGATACAACGGTAAATCACAATGGCATTGCCCAGATTCGAACCATCCACCATCTGGTTGGTAGGCCGGCGCTCTACCACTGAGCTATCCCGTATCCCGTACACTTGATCTGTGAAGAAAATTTTCACCTGGGACGATTTACATAATTTTCATGTCCTTTCCAAAAGTGCTCCTAATTTCATTCTTGACGTTGAAGTCGCACTTGCAAATGGCGTTCCTAATAGTCAATGACACTCATACGTTCTTCCGATCATTTCTGTAATTGCTGCAGGCACTTTATCTTTTCTTCGGGAACTGTCCTCATACGCGTGCTTCTTGAGATACCCACGAGGCTCTATATGACAGATACAGGTACATATGGTACCAGAGAAACACACGTCGCCAAGCCAAAAAAACTCACCATCACCAGCACGTATGTTTCCACCGCGTCCATAGTGTACTAATACACTACATGGCACCTGCATACGACATGAACTGACACATCTCAATAAGTACCGTTTAATGACTACTAAATTAACCTCATCCATCATGAATTCATAGCTAGTAGAAACAAAGTCGAAGGATTTACAACTACGGCTTATATTCATCTGGAGCAAGAGTAAATTTCGCATTATACAAGCTTAGTCCTTGAATAGTTTCACATACCATACCTCGGAACCGACAACCATTGGAAAAAGTTGAGTGGCACTCATTAGCGACTCATTCCACTCAGCTAAAATGACTTTTAGGGCAAATTAGAGCAATCGCTAATGGCGACTGGACGAGAACTGGGTCGATCGATATTGGACAGAACAGGACGATATATTTAACACAGACACGCGGAAATTCACTTAGTTCAGAGAAATGATTGATCCATAATTAAAAAATAGTCCCCGAGTCAGACATATGAAAGATCCCACAGCGCAATAAATCATGCCTTGTCTGTACAACCTACTTGTTTGGATGCTGATTCCACGATTAATGATAACAATATTGCTCTGTTTCCTTCTGGGCAGACATTTGACTGTCATTCACTCTACTCGTACAGAATGCCTAAAGTCCCATGTCGCAGATTCCACCAAATGAGTGATTATGTAAAGAAAGATGACGAGATTATGCCACGAGAGATAGAGCAATCAGCGTCTGATACCGAACTACCTCGAATGTCAGGAACCATTGCATAACCTCACTGCAAAGAATTCTCGGACCCAAAAGACTAATTATGCACATTGCCGAAAAAGGTAGTAAACATATTGCATGGGTCGGGCATCTCATTGGCCGCAAAGGCAATAATAAATTGTAAGAGAGGCTCGAAATATGAAATAACAAATGAGAAAGCTTTTTAATAAGCACAACAGGAGCGGCCAATGCTGGAAAATCACAGCCACCCATCAATCTTCTAATGACGTCTGCTACTTCGTAGAAAAGGCGGGAATTTTCCCTCGCGTCTGCTAGCATATAGGGAAGGAGCCTGAGGTATATTGTTGTGTAATACATCACTGTCTTCCTTATGACATTTACAAATGAAGCGCTGCCGAAGCTACGATAAGATCGAGGAGATTTCGTTTTTGCGCCCGGTCGTATATCGTTAGCCACTGTTCTCGTACTGTCCGTTGTTACTCCAGCGAGGCAATCAAAAATCAGAAAAATGAATTGGACAGAATAACGAAAAATTGGATTTAGGTGATAAATGAAGGAAATTAGTCAGAAACATAATAACTTGTGGTATTTTCGTGTAACCGGATTATAACAATTGCTGATGACAATATATCACAAAAGATGGAATGCTGCGGAAAAATACTTATCGACGCACGTAAACCTAGACAGCAAATGACTATTGAGACTGAGACGGAAGAGGATGCTGAGGGGAGGCGGGGAGCTTCCTAGATATGTTGCGGCAGAATATTCTAGTAATGGATACTAGTGCGAACGCAGAGAATGGAAGAAATAACAGTCCAAACTATACAAATTGATACCGATATATTCGAGAAAATACTGATTAAACATAAATACATTGTATGACATAAAACATGCAAAAATTGACACCCAGGCCAAATATGGCCTTTTTCAAAAATCGCCCCGCCATGACCTTAAATGCACCCTTACATGCAGCGACAATGTTTACTATGATAACAATTAGATTATAATAACTCTACAAAACGCATGTCAGTCAGCGATAGAGTGGCAGTAGCATGGTTTTCATGCGAGAAGTCGGGAGTTCAAATCGACATAAATTGCACGATGGAAAATCAGCAAAATTTTTGTGCATGAATAATGGGAAACTCCATAATTGAATAAATGAAGAAATACTGCAAGTGCATCCGACATTTGCAACAATTAATAGGTCTAAAGTTGGTCTAAAGTAAGTCTAAAGTAGGTCTAAAAAAGTAGGTCTGAAGTAGGTCAAAAGTAGGTCTTAAGTAGGTCTAAAGTAGGACTGAAGTAGGTCTAAAGTGGGTCTGAAGTGGGTTGAAAGAAGGTCTAAAGAGGATTCTAAAGTAGGTCTAAAGTAGGTCTCAAGTAGCTCTAAAGTAGGTCTCAAGTAGCTCTAAAGAAGGTCTAAAACAATGACTTTCCCTACTCTATTCAGGTCTAAAAAATGCTGAGATAATATGACAGCAATTTCTGGAGATACATTTAGAAACCCCACAATGTTTTGTTATTTACACAACGGTGGTGGTTCTGCTAAACAAGGTTCTCCAAATTACCATGAGATATGTTAGTAAAATATTATAATTTGACTAATTATGGAGTTCAATAACTCAGACGATTTCCTAGAAAGATTTTATTCCATCACTACAGAAACCTATTAAAACAGGAAGAACACATTCTGGGAATACCTAATGGCACGATGAAATCCAATAACCTCGCACTGCTGTCCGGGAGAACATCCGAGTGAAATATGCCCACAAGCACACCACCATCGAAACGCGAGAGAATTGTTCGATTTGGCATAAACACTGGCGTGAAGATCGAGGGCAAATCCAATTGTGGCAATGAACGATAATGAACGCTTCATACTTCAGTGGTCATTGACTGGTCGGAAATAGTCAAACTGTCGTGTAAACATCTAGCGATTACTTGACTTGAAAAATGGGGCTTTTCCATACAATGTTAAGTAGTCCGGTCTGGCGATATCGATACGAGCTGTTAGTTCATTGACATGGCGTGGGAAGCGGGGATATACAGGAGATAATCTTTGTGTTCACCAGGTACAAAACACACGACCTTCCACGCGACCTTCACATGGTCGCGCTGCAGTACGCTACCTAGAGAACTACAAAGGCAGACGGATTGATGAACATTTATATAATTAAGATGATTAGTTAGACCATCTCGGGTTCAAATAATCTTAGCAATAAACAAACAATATCTTTAACCGGCGATGAGCAACGAACTGTACGAATTCAGCGGCTTAGTTGGGGAGTTTGCAATCTTGACATGGTGACAGCATTAACATTAAACAATAGCGAATGGACCCATATTTCGTTGGTACCACTCTGTTGGTGAACTGAATAGTAACAATAGTCAATAGCTCGAACTGTAAACCGCACACCTCACAATGTACTAGCTCTGTGTCTGACGTCTCGCGGTATCTCGATACGGTATCTCGCGGAGTTATATGGAATCTATAGAAATTTTTTTCCGATGAGTCACTTAAAGCTCGGGCAAGGTCACACATGTTACAAAGTGGCACAAAATGTCACGAGAACTGAAAGTATGACTAGTGCAGGTACGTACAACCTCCACTGATTTATTTCCCTAAGTTGAAGTTCAGCGGCAGACTCAAATCCACAAATCCAGTGCTTTACCAAAGCCTCCCTATGCAAATGAAAGAAGCGCCTGAACTATGTCAAGCTGGAAACAAGGCGACAACAAATTCCTTCTTAAATTCACGACTTTAATGCTGAAAACATATGACTTAAACTACTAGCCGTGCTATTGAAATTGTACTTTGGATGCTATGACATATGGTTAATATGTCACTGTGGAAGAAGATGCAGTATTGTTCTGGTAGAATAAGGCGGAATAGAATCCTTCTGAAAAAAGAGAGTAACGGATGCCACAGACCTAACAGCAATATCGGTATTCATTCAATCCTCAAATTAGGAAATGAAACATTCAGTTGACCTTCACTTCAAAAGGATTTCTATGAAAGAAAGCAGATATAATAACTTGTATCATATTAATTAGTAAGACTGTAGCTGTATCACCGATTCAGTGTGGTTGCACAAAATTTAGATTGTTGATGAAGAAACTACAGGCCTATTTGTCGAAAATTCCAGTCTGTCATTGACTGTTTATAACAATACCGCAATCCACGGGCCAAATCCGGCTCCAATTTCTCACAAAAGTTTGGCCCGCCAGACTTAAAATGAAACTAGTTCGCAAACAAAATCTGACTCATTTTGTCCAAAAGTTTGGCCCATCATGGACTGTATAGAATGGAAATGCCATCTGAAGACCAAATCTGGCCAATTTCTTCCAGTTTGGCCCATCATAGACTGTTAATAATAAAACTGCAGTCAGCAGACTAAATCTGACTCATTTCATCCAAAAGTTTGGCCCATAATCGACTGTATAGAATGGAAATGCCGTCTGAAGACCAAATCTGGCCAATTTCTTCCAGTTTGGCCCTGTTAATAATAAAACTGCAGTCCGCAGACTAAATCCAGCCAATTTCTTACCAAATTTCGGCCCATAGCCTATCCCACATTATACCACGTGAATGAAGCTTGTATACTGATTGAATTATGTTCCTTGCTGAAGCTGTGAAAATTCACATGAATCATAAGTGAATTGTATTTAGTATATTTTTATACCTATTCCACAATTGGATGCTGGATATACCTGGTGAATTTCCAACTCATACCTATAGTTAGTATCACATTAAATGAGTATATTTTTCTTTGCAGACTAACCAACTCCTTAAAATTATTGGGATCAATCCTCATCGAATGTTGGATGCAGCGATAGAAACGCGGGAGGGGGGAATCGAGAATCACCTAGTTGCTACGGTAATGACTAAGATGAGAACGGTGGTATTGTGGGACGCGTGAATATGGGGTAGAGGAAGCGAAATGAATGGAGGGAATGTCGAGAGGATGAGTGATCAATGCAGTTGGTGATGAGTGCCTTTAGGCTGGCCATTATATTGCGAGTAATGACATTAAGGGGTACATGAATAACAAGCGTAGGGGTTCGCAGTGAATTACTGCGAATCAGCTACGGACATAATATGCAAATCGTTGTTTATTCATAGCCTTCTTGTAGCAATCTCCGCTCGTTCTATGTGTAAATTTACGCATTCTCGACGATCTTTTTATCCCTATATATGCCACCGTCCCTATGCGGATTTCACGAGGAGCCTCAACTCTGCAAAAATCTGCAACAACGCAAGCGTTCACTAACTTCCTTTAAAAAGCTGGAGAGAAATGCACAGGAAAAACCTATACCCCTTTAAAACATACTCAAAAACCAACCGGACACAGAGCTATTGATCTAAATCAATAGAGGATATATATTATATGTCATATAGTCCAAAATAAATCCAAAATACCAAAATGCAAGATCAGTTTCGTGCTACTAAATCGTTTCCTCTTAACCGCGCCCCGCTGGATTTATTCCATGCGTAATCATGTGTCTGCAGACTTGCAACAAGTTAAAAAATTGTTTTACAATTTTCAAAGGATTGGTTCCAAGGATTTAATGTCAAAAAAAAAAAAAATTTTATACAATAGTGTTATACAGCATTGTTATCTTACCACATCCGATGTTAGTGTTGCCTCGATGTTATTGGGAAATCTGGGACCCTCTACAATGTTCAGTCAGTTAAGTTTCAATTGAAACTCTTCACTATTCATTACTCTTCATGCCCGAAACGTGAGAAAACCACCAAACCTAAGAGGGGCAATTGTCTTCTATCTTCCTTGATCACCATTTCATCAAGTCATCGCTTTTTACCAACAACAATAACTGGAAAACTATCATTTTTAGCAACATAACTGCGAAGTAATGAGCCATTACTGAAGTCGGAAGTGAGTTAATATCAGCGTGTTCCCCCTCAGGACACGTATGTGTGATTCAATCGTGGATATTTTTATGTCCCCCATCACGCCATACATGACAGAAATCGTGGGCATGTTTCTAATGTTAAATTATTCATATGGGAGCCGGGACAACTTGATTAATTAGACATTTCTAAAATAGTAAGACTGGATGTACCTAAATATGAAAGAACTTGAGATAAAAATAAGAGTTGCGCCGGGCTAATGATTCTATTTAATAATGGAGTAATTTTAAGTGTCATGCATCCAAGATTCTAATAAGGAACCAGCTTAGACAAAAAAAAAATTATCTTGCATCTTACAGAGAAGTGTGGCTATAAAATATTCATTTTTTGCTACACACCGCAAGCTTTTGGAATACCACGGTAATGGGATGTGCATTTCTAGACTCAGATAAGATAAAAATACGAGACATCCTTCCATCTATTAACAGTTTCGGAATATTCAAATTTCATAATGTTTGTTCATTGTTTCTTCTGTTCCTTAGAGAAAAGGGGGTGAAAAAAATTTTTCCGCGTGACGAGGAATTTGGATTAAATTTAGAAGAAGACGGGGAGATCTTGGCAGGATGGGGTTTGTAGGGATTTAGAAGCATTTCGTATTAAAGTTTGGTGATAGATTAAAGTAGCTCGCGACTGAGGTCTGTCGAGGCCCATCTAAAGGTTGGATCATGAACCGAAGCGGCGAATCACGGTCTTGATTATCGATCAATCAGTCACGGTCGCGGCCGATGAACGAGACACGCCGGGAATTGATGACTGCCCAAAATGAGATCAGGCGGCGCGCCACGTCAGCGGCCATCAATCGAGATGAGATCACGCGGATAAGTCGAATAACGGAGCCCGAAGAGAATGAATGCAACGCGCAACCATGTCACATGCAAACAGGAAGCACCGTCTTCGCGAGATCTTTACTGGATAAATCTCCGATTTATGCGGGCCTGGGTCACCCCTGTACAATCTTATTCGGACGGGCAGTCATTACTACTCATGAGATGTTATAGAGATGATAAATTTTGAATCAGAAATTATGAGTTATTAATATAAAATCATATTTTTCACCCGTCGATTTAAAAAATGGGGCATAATTGGCCTAGTAGACATGGTGAAAGTAGTGTTTTAATATTGCTGTCAGAAGTCAAAGGCATCTGAGAATTTAGTACAGAATGTCAGACAAATATTATTAATCAATTGTTAATAAAAAAAAGTATGATGCAAAAATGCATGTCTTCAAAAGCGTGCAATAAACAAATGGATCGCAAATGACAAAATTTCATAACATCTAAACATTTTTACGATCCTCTTTACGATACTCGACCAAAATAATGATATTTGATTCAATTGCGCTTAAAGAAGAAAAATACTGCTATTCAGACTAACAGAAACCAAGATACCACACACTGAGAAAACTGCCCAACTAAATCTTTACACCTATTCATTAACGCATATAAAGAACAAAAAGTCATCTTCATCTATTTCAATACATTATTTGATTATTTGACGTCGCCTCCCTATAACCGTTCACGCTGTGCCAATCACTTGGTGAGAAATACGGTTATTTACGATGGGATTCAGGATAGTACCCCCCTCGGGATTAGGCATTTAAACAGACAACAGTCATTTTATGGGACAGCGGGACGTGTCGTATCGACCAATTCCCGCGATGTTATTCTCCCGCCGATAAGACGCTTTCTACCAAAATCGCGTACCGACACTTTGGTGGAGGACGTTAACCAAAAACTACTTTGCAGACTCTTCCTAAACACTTAATGGAACGGTGCATTAGCCATAATGTTTGTATTTCTACTAAAATGTATATTCCTCGAGATACGACTGAATTGATGAGTGTTTCTTCATTTACGATGATCGATACTCCACGTAGGAAAATGTATGATATCCATTTATGGTATAATGGTGTTTTAGTAACATATGATATAAATCAAAAATACTATTACTACATACATTATATACTGCGTAGGACAAATTTATATTCAATTTGGACACACAGTCCATAAATAGAAAATATCTAATCGTTAATATATAAAATACATAACACAGCTAACGACAATGCAATAGTATACAACAATAGGACAGTACATAACAATGCCACAAAGACACGACCTTCATGAAGGTCGACAGTACTACACCCCTGTACTGGTGATTTATTTTTTGTCCCTCCAGCCGAGATAGGAGATGGAACACAAATGAATATTGATTAGCTATTAATTAGCTGTTTCTACAAAGACTTCCCAGCCAAAGAATGCATTCGACTAGATCAGTTCCGAGAGGTACCAGAAGCCTAGAAACAACGGTTTATCTCACTCACCCCGATGACGGTTTGTGGTTTTATCAAACATCAAAACAGCCTCTTCCACCTGAAATACATGAAAAAACATGGTAAAATTAGATCCAATTTTCTCTATCTAAAACTGAGAATTTTGCTGAGTGAAAAGGTGTGGGTGGCCATAGCGACATGCTTACGCGGAGGTTTTTGTTTGTGCCGACTGGCGTACCGGTTTCAGATGCTGAGGGAGCATCTCTCATGGCGCTTACCACTCCTTTATTCCATCGTCTGGATGTACATAATCATCATCCGTCGACATTTAGCTGAGCGTGCATCGTCAGTAGACGCTAAACAGTCCTTTGGCAATTGGTACCAGGGTCGTGTATGGACAAATGTCAACCGACTTTCTTCGTGGATCACGCTACAGCAATTTCTCCATCATAAGGAATATAATTTATGATATTCAGTAAAAATCTTAATAACTACTGTCTAAGCTGATGGTTCATGTTGCCTATAATGGTGTAGGCAAGATTTTCATCAAGGTCGTTTCGTACGTACACTAATCTGACGTGGTATATTCCAGTAAATCGGGCATATGGGAACCGGCCAAATCTACATACCCAATTACCCAGGTTGCATAACTAATACAGTTCAAAAAACCTTGGAAACCCAGTTTGATTTTGGTAAAATTTCCGCATCTTAAAGCTGATCTCAGAAGCCACCAAAATCTAATCTTTTGTTCAACTCACCCAACCTACTCAAAATATATCAGGCAAATCTGTTCATAAGGTCACTGACAATACGAACGAATGGACAAACCATGGCGAAGGAATAAAGCAATGCTTTTGTTTTATGCAAAATTTCTATGAAATCGTAACATAAAATAGCTACTCGTCGCTAATTGGCAATTACTTGGCTGTGCTTAGGGAATTCAAATCCCGGTCGGAATCGTAATCCAGGATTTTCTGAATTACATATAAACAATCCAGGGATCTAAATAAATTACAATTCAGAATTTACGTATGTCCCTCCGAAACAGTGGATTTTATGGGGTTGAGGTCGTAAATGCTATGTGAGCCCAGGGGACTCTTCACCCTTTTGCTGATACCCTATGCAAGACCAGGATTTCATACCCCTAGCTCCCCGTTACTTAAGTGTAGAAACAGTCTGGTGTCATACCAATGGATTGTCATGTGACTTACGCAGCTAGAAACGTCACACTGACTTCGGTAGTTAGTAGTTACTAATTAATAGTGGTTTTGTTAACAATTTTCTTGTTTAATGGATTTTATAAAGTTTTAAGTGCATTTTTCACGTGACTGAGTATGAATGCAAACATGATTGCATCTAATATTGTGGATGGTGATGCGGTTATTTCCTATGCAATATCAAAGAAACTGAAATAGCATTGGTTTCCCCATTCTTCACTTAGTAGAGTTCCTACACCAATGACCTTAACCCAAGAGAATAGCCTGGTTGTTAAATATTCATTGCTAAAGGCTGTTATCATTTATAGTTCAATAATCCCACTCATTTTTAATCATTTAGCAATCGTCATAGATAAATACAAATTGCGCATCATTAGCGATAATATCGCTGACTAGAAACAGAAATGACTTTTGTAAACCATGTTGTACATGAAATATTGTGGCGGAACACCAAAGTCAAAGCTGCAATTCATTTTGGATATACTACTGAATGTTATCGCTGTATATTTAGTTACATCAGGTTTCGGGAAACTGTGGCCCACAGGCCTATTGCGGCCCTTTACTCTCAAAAGTGCGGCCCTCCGCTCAATATATTAAATATTTTGGATGGCCCTCGAGACCAAGGACCAGTGATTACGTTCAATAGATAATAAGACAAGTGGACATTACACACCTCTTCTTGATAAGTAATTATTATATTACGATGAAATAGCATACAATCACTGAAATTGCAATATGAGGACAGGTAGTGTTAGAGTAAGATCATGGGAAACCTAGTTTGATCCTCAGTCTAGCCATTATACAAGCTACTGAATAGTCTAGCAAAAGGTATAGTATTGAGAGTAAAGACTATTAAGACTAAGAGTAAAACCTATAACTCTGCAAGTCCATGAGGATCAGGAGATGAGACACTCTCTGAATGGTTTCTTTGGTAATGAAATGAGATGAAATTTTATTGATTTATAGTGCCCTATTTTAACACATGGCTATCAATTCACTTTAACTGGTAATGGGTACCTCTCCACTATCTGGTTATTTAATTACAAATTATCATCATCTAACGCAAGTATCACGGACTGTGCAACATATGTAGGCTGTCATTTGTCTACGACGTTTGGACGATAAGAACTGGTGGCATGACCAGACAAAAATCAACTGTCCAAAATCGGTAGGTTCCACTTGGGTATTTTTCCGCTGTAAGGCTAATTGATTCATTTGTCACGTTAACCACAGAGCTTTGTGAAGGACCGACAATGTTCCAAGGTGTCAATAAATGCGAGCCTGTTATCACACAAACATGTGTTATCACACGCTCAGTGTGCGGGTATTGCTTAGTGATGACTTTCGCTCGCGAAATACGCGAGCTTCTAAGAGAATCGCGCCATCGATGCGATATTACGGCAGAAGAAACA
>WURV02191609.1:0-12348 GCA_011762755.2 Epimenia babai | reverse complement strand
TACACGGAATAGAGCACGCTCTATTCCGTGAAATACGCGTTTTCGGCGTTAATCGGTGACATTTTGTTACCGATGCGCGCTACAAATATTTATGTCAGATATAAATATGCGAGTGTAAACGGCCTATTACGTCGATAGTGTTAAGGTGTTTTTTTTGAATGGAGTGATTCGTGAAAATAGAAACCATATTCGGGATGCGACATGTTCAGTGGGGTACAGTTATCGCTTATCTCACCCCAATATGTGATCATAAACCGGTAGCTTGTATGAGTCGCGTGTGTAGACTGTACAGTCTATAGTAATACTCTTCAGAGCGTATTGATACCGACCTGCGTGGTATTGCCCGAGACTCTCGGCAATAACTCTCAGCGAACCAGCGCTCGTCAAACGATTGCAATCACGCTCGCTGCTCGCCGCATTTAATAGCCGTACGACTGAGCCGCGCGGCTATTATTTCCACCGAAGTGGCTTTTAGTTTCATTAATAGACGTGTTAAATTATAGATCGCTATCCAGCTATTAATTCTCGTCCATCACGCCATCTCGCGCGTCTAACGCACGCACAAATCGTCAATAAGCGACCAGGAGAGGCTTTCCGCTCAATCGCTGCGTCGTCTGAAATGTCCCTAATTGCCACAGAGCGCCGAATTCACCTCGTTCCACTCGCTGCTGTCTTCGCGCGGGACATCGACTGGGACCACTACAAATTGCTCCCTCGTTTCTCGCTGATTATTCACGATTTCTTGACCTTTTCGGAACCTCCAGTGAGTCACGTCCCCGCATCATTTGGGGTAAATTATTCTCATTATAACAAGATTTTTGCTCAGGGCAATTCTTTTTAAGTATACGGGCCTTTTATATATCACGAGGCTGGGCACTAGGTTTTTAAATAATGACATGCGACGTGTCGTTGCTGAAAAGTTTTTTATCAATATTAATTCGGCGATCGCGAGAGTCACTGCACGGAAGAAGATTATAGTTACTACTTTGACGAAGACGGAGTGAGAAAAGAAGGCCAAGAAGCATGAGTAGATTGTGGTCTCATCACCCACATGTAGCCTGACTTAGGAAAAGGTCACGGATCCAAGAAAACTCAAATATATATGCATTGCTGAAAAATATCTGAAATTTTTAAGGAGGTAGAAAAATAACAACTGTTAACTGGATATTGGCATAACGATCGCAAGAGTTTTCAAACTGTGCATCTAGCGACTCGTGTTTGACAAATGAGAGAATAGCGTGATGAATTTTGCTCGGCCTATGCGATACTCCTCGTAATATGGACGTCGATACGACTCGATACGGTTCGATACGACGCCCGCGGCCGACTCAGCAACGAGAGCCGAAATTCTACAACATAGCAAAGCAATTAAATACGGCACGCTTTCGCCCAGGCGATGTTTCGATTTTCTGTTGGCTATAAAGCTCGTCACATGTCCATGGTGTCAGAAAACACGGTCGGTCTGTCCCCGAGACAGAAAGCAGTAATCGACGTAGCCAAATCACTAGAGACAAGATTATACGTCTTATCGACTCAATTTCACCATAAATCATTTTTACAAATCCTAGCATTACTTAATTTTCGGACAACGGCCACTTCTCGAAGTTGATAAACTCGACAGATTCACGATTTACTGCCCTTCTCTACAATAATCGGATGGTCGTGACAGAGCGATAAGACACGCTCCCATTGTCGCATCCATCAAGTCCCGCAGTGATTGCCATTTCGTAGGATAGACGTATCGTCGCTTATCAACTTTTTGTCCGAAGACGACTCAGCGCCCACGTACGGCGAACAATTATCGGTTATTGTGTCAATACGGATGATATCTAGAAAGTATTTGAGACGAAGTTGTATAATTTCGTGCCAGAACGAAGCCGGTGTTTCTTATGTTTTTTTTCAGTTTGTCTCTCCTGCATTCAGGTTCGGTATATCCATGTGTCTAGTCTCATAACACTCAGAGTAAATCATCGTCATCGCAATTATTCTTATTGTCATTGTTATTGCCATTGCCTACTCGTCTTTATTCATCGCCGAACCCACCAGCTTCAAATGTCCTGTGTGGTGTTGTGCCAACCAAACTACGGAGTTAGACTTCTGTATATCCAAGTATTAACACACTTACAACACACCCAAATTCCTTTAAGCCTATCAGCGATATACAATGATATCACTCATTCACTAACCTCCATAATTTTGCGTTATACGTATCATCAAAGTCTAACTGTTTGCACAGAGAGTTGTCATAGGCTTCTTCGAAACCAGACCCATGATATTCCTCCCTCCCAACAAAGGAATATCGTTAACCAATGGCGAAAGGACGATAAGATATCTCACCTAACAGATGGCAGTGGTGGGGGCGGACAAGGACAGCGACGTCTACATATTCGTCCGTAATATATGCCAATATATGTTTAATAGTATAGAGAGAGTTGTACAAAGATGTTAACATTTTGTTTACTTAATCGTTTCAAGGTTATTATATTTGTTCTCAGATGTTTCTCGCGAAATCCCGTCGTGAGTTCTGACAAATACGACGCAGTAAGAGCACGAGTTCACCGTGGGACGCTTATTAGCCGGAGGCAACGCGCTGTAGCCGATTAGCATTTTATTGTACGGGATTTAGCTATTATCTATTGATTAGCCACACGTTTACAGCTGCCATCGTCGACTCGAATCCATTCGCGAACGCAGGTAGTAAAACGTCACTCACAGCACTGCGATTAAAGAGTTAGCTAACAACACGGCTCATATCCGATTGCTGATTTAGTGGATGTTTTTAAATTTATTTTATATTCATAATAACAGACACTTACCCAATCATTACTGTGTACCAGGGTAGACAAAAAAGTTGATGATGCCTACTCCGAATGATATGGTTTGGTGGTTCCTTTTCAACATAGTCCCCTTTACGCCCTACACACTTAGTCCATCGATGTTGCAGCACTTGGATACCTGTGGTATAGAAGCCCACATCTTGATCACTGAAAAACTCGTCCACGACATATATGACGTCACATTGGTTCTATATCATTTTTTCAGCCGAATGTGGATAGTGAAGGGGGCATCATCTTCTAATGTATCCACGATATCAGCATGGACGTCCTTTGGGCTAAGCCTTTCATAGCCAGATACTTGATAACACCACGGCACCACGTTCTGTCCATTTTGGTCTGAAGCTACAGTACGAAGTAAGACTGCACGAATGATTAATAAATGTGAGTACACGGGAAACAACTGTACACTTAGTCACCACAATGATTCGCCATGCTATATGAAAAGTTCCATCTGTCTAGCTTGGATAGTTCTTGTTGAGCCTATGAACTTTTTAGCCGACTCTTGAATGGGCTCTGGACATTTTACAGATTACGCCATTTTGTGTCATCTTTTCCTTTGTTGTGTATTTGCAGTATTGCCTACGGTGTATGCTATAAAAATTACCATTAACTACGACCATACAATAGAAATGTAAAGTAAGCGACAATCGTCTATAATATATAAATATATATATATCAAGTACAGGTTCGGATTCCGATTGCCCTGAAAGATCTGTAGGCTAGATGTGATCAAAAATTGTCGCTCGAGTTTCACGAGTCTACAAGGTTATTGATGGGATTTTTACCGCTTGTCGACCCCACAAGATCCTGAAAAGCCTATTTTCCCATAATAATTGCTTGTTAATCCTTTCCTGAAGTCGTTGTAACATTCTAGAAACTCTCTTAGATTGAATTAGATTTATTTGTTAAGTGGTTTTACACCGAAACAACATTATGCTATAAAATTTCCGAAACGTCACTAATTAAGTCTTGGTCCCGCATTAGTTTTAAGACGTAAAGTTTATTTCAAAGTAACAAATGACAGAGAATATATCAGTATCAGGTTCCACAAAGTTTTTTGACAAAAAAAAAACGAGAAAAAATAATATAACGAGCGTTTCCGTTGTAAAATTACATATCCGCTAAACACGCCAAGAACATTATCGTCTGGTCTGAGTTCGATAAAATCATTTTTTTGCATGCAGTGTTTGTTTGTATTTAATATATAACAGTCATATTCATCTCATTCAGCTTGCAGTTACATCAAATTATAAATAAAATAATATATAATCGGAGATCTGCCAAGTTTGGTCAGACGTTTAGAAATGCTAGCCACATTTTAACTGTGAACATTCTACATACTTCCTGATTTTACTCCGATTTCAATCAAATTTATAGTGTTTAAAGTGACTAAATTCTACACATTTCCCTGTAAATATATTTTCATACTTCTTCCTATCACTGAATGGTAATAGATTGATCATTGAAATGTAAAAATTGCAGCGAATAAAACTCTATATTATCACGTCGCTAGTACAACAGAAAGATCAGAGGTTACCATCTCTGTCCATACACTGCAATTTATTTGTCTCTTTTTATCTCTAGTTATACCAAGGCACCTGCACAAAAGCCACGGGACTTTCGAAGGAAAGCGTATGGCGCCTAGCAAAATGCGATCCCGGACTCCATGCTGTCGTTGAAAAAAAAATTAACTGCTGTAAATGCGTAAAAACTGATCAATCGCGCTAAAAACCATCCGAGGGGTATGGAAAGAGCAAAGATTGAACATACATCCTTTACCAACGAGAGGCTGTATACTGTCAAACCGCCTATAAACGCACATAACATACCTGTTTACTCAACATAAAAAAGATACAAATTGTCAATGAACGACTGTTCACAACGTTTATCATAATCCTGAAATGGTAAATCTGGCCAATGGAAAACATTGTTTGTCAACAGGATGGAGCCAGGGCTGACACACCTAAAGAGAACATCAAATACGTTGCCGAATTTATTCAACCTGAAAAATTGCCTACGTAATAACCTCGCCTTAGCCTTAAATTGAGATTATGGCATACGGAAAAATCTTTCACAGCGGGTTTACCAGTGTAAAATGCGACAAGTTGAACATTTCGAACGTGTTCATGTTGAAAAGTGAGAAGAGCTCCCCTCAGTCTCAGATTGACCAAGCAATTGACCAATTCAAACCTAGACTCCTCAAGGTTAAGGTATTGTCAAAGTATGTTAAAGGGATAGCATATCCAACACTCTTGTTGAAATAATTTTACAGTTGAGGAGTATTGAACTTATTGCCAACATCACTGCTATTGACAATGTGACATTGACCTCATAAAATAGAGTTTTGTTCACTGCGACTTTTAGAATGTCATGTTCAATTCTACTGCTATTCAGTAATATGAAAGGGTATGGGAAATATAATTTCGGTGAAATTTATTGAATTTATTACGATACCTAAGGTTTCAATTTTTACGTGACATATATATATATATATATATATATATACTCACGAACATATTAAGTTATTACACATTTAGCAAAAGATATGTCCGAGTCTGAATTCGGGATATGTGACATGCTTCGATGCATTTTATTTTGACGGATGAGAATTCCAACAATAAAAAGGTAACACCTGATCAACTACCCCAGATTGAGATTAACGTGAACCTACCTATCCTATAATCCCTATATTGCCTATTATTCCTATATTTAGACACAGATAATGGCTACGTGCATATGCAAGCTTAACACGACAAACCCAGAATATTATTCGATATTTAAGGTCGTCATCATATTTAATAGTACCGTGTTAACACTTAAGACAGACCGGAAGTCGTTCTTTATACACAATACGTGCGTGGTCCACAAAGTAACAGACGAGCGATTCTGATGTACCAGGTTCTCTCCTCCACATTTCTTTGGCTGCATTGGTCTATTTAATTATATGTATTGCGATTATCTATATTATCAACTAAATAACGATTATCTCGCATTGTAAGTAAAATTCCCTGTCGGCTGTGGTTGTCTTTACCAAACATTGGAAACATGTGGGAAAGTCCCGTGGCGTCAGTCTACTTGGTAACGGGTAACGAAGATGTAACGGAACCTTTGGTATGCAACTAGTTACATAGTAGTAATTCGACAATTTTGTATAAGTCAACACTCTCCAAAAATTTGTAACCCGACTGAAAAGCCAGTCAATACACGATGCTTTGAGGAAACTGTCTATTGGATAACGTCAGGTAAGGGTCAGTATATGTCACCAACCAATTAATCGAGATTAAGATTTTAGCGTGAACCTATTGCGCAAACATAAAGCATTATGTTGCTTTTACGCAAAGAGGCGTGGTTTGCCGTGTTAGCCGTGTATAATACGACGAGTGACGGTAACACCTTATTGACTAAGTGAGATTATGATTAGCACAAGCTTTCGTATACAAGTATACTTCATCAGGTGCAATTTCGTGTTGTTTTTTATGTCCAGTGGACTGTTGACGAGTCATTTATACAGACTATTAACATATTAAAACGTAATGTACTTTTATATTTTATCAGAAATATCTGGGTAGCCCTTGCTGTGTGGTTTTGCGCAAAGTTCCTCCCTCTGACACTGTTTCTACCCTTCCGCTATCTCATCATCTCCCTCTTCAGAATCACCCACCACAGATAAAGCGGAGTGCATGACATGCAGGCTATCAGTTTATATTCGCAACCAGTGGCGTGAATTTACGAAGATGAAAGTCTGCCCAGACGTGCACCACCTTGGCTTCCCCGCCATGATGACTGAAGCGAACCTCCACATCGTCTTCACCGCGGTATCTACACCAATAAACTACACACAAACCTACGAATGTCAACCTCACCAAAATTTTAAAAAGTGAAAGACACTGCAATGGAAGATATTGCAAGAAAAAGATGACATCACCGACCAATATCTTACTCTATAATGAACGAACGTTCATTACCATACATATCAACGTACGTATGCATTGTTACAGTTTGATATGGTATCTACATTCCGAAGTCATTAGCAAAACGCTTCTCTGTACAGAATTGCTACAGATTTAAACGAGTTTCGGTAGACGTATTGTGCAATGTAAATTGTGAACTAGATTTAATATTATGTCATAATACCGAAATGTAAATAGATGGAGATATGGCGTGTAATGTACGCGACCATAGACATCCATCAGTCATTAGCTCCCGGACCCGTCAAACGTCGCAAGTCGCAACTTGTGCCGAGCAGGTCAATGCGCCCGTATGTAAACTACAATCAGCGTTAATTGTTGGTTGCCCCTGACTACCGGTATCAGGAGACGACGCTGGTTCTGGCGCGTCCGCTCCAATTGATAACCCTGACGGAGATTGGATTTCTCGCTTAATAAGATTCTCGCATGGAGATCCGTAACCATGACAACTGCCAGAGATCGCCGTAGCTTGGCAGCGTTTTTGAGTCCCTCCTTCGGTTTTTTCCGCCGATAACTCGCAGTTATTATTGTTTTTCAGCGGGGTAATATCGTTTGACACTAACTGACGGTGGTCTACAGCGTCTTTGTTGTCCGACAAATCAGCCGTCACGTCATCTTTGAATTTACTACTTTTTTTCGCGGAAGACTTCGCTCGTCTTTCTCCGTTGAGCCTGTCGCGTTTGTCCGTCATCTTGTCCGCTATTTTGTGTTCGGCAGCCTCGGCGTTTGTGAGATTCTCGGACTTTTTCCACTTCGTACGTCTGTTTTGGAACCAGATCTTAACCTGACAAAAACAATTGTTAAACATCATTACAAAATATCGCTGCTTTAAATATGAATCACAATCTACTTTATCAACATATTGGCGAGAATAGAAATGGGACATTATCAAAATTAGTGGGTGTGCAATAATCAAACGTAATTTTTCACCACTAATGGAGTATTAATAACAGTGTGGCTAACTCGTGACAAAAGCGGTCGAAAAAATTCGATCGGTATGAGAACAACTTAATAAATCGGCTAGCAGTTCCATAAAAGACTGCAAGAGAGACACGGGGCGAACCGTCGCAAAATTCGTGCGATTTGTCACGTTTGGTTGAATGGTCTGCTCGGACGAACAATGGCCATGGAGTGCTATGGACGCAAATTCGTGTTTTCGCTCACCCTGGTGGAGAGAAGACGGCATTCCGTATGCGACGGACATACAAATTTATAATACACGGTATGACCTCAAGCTCAATCTTATATCGATGCATTGTCCCATGAAACAATATATTTATAATCACGACCGTACGATGAATGCTCCTTGCGGGCGTTCTGTCTGAGCACTGTGCCGCGAAATTCTACGGGATGTTATTTATATTTGGAAGCAGACAGACTTTAGTGTGGAGTTTTATGCGTTTAAACTTGACGTAATGATTACAGCAACGATGTTAGAATCGCATGAGATACTGTTGTTAGTGCGAACAACAAACGTTTATGAAGACATAAACGATAGAGGAACAAGGGCGATACGCCGATAATCGTTTCACCTGGTGAAGTCATTACAGTCGTGTTATACGTATCAAACCGCGTCTACACAACGGTGTACGCATCAAAGAGCGATATGCAGTTGTTTGATGTGTGTAACCCAACCCGGTGATTGGCTGATTGCCGCATTAACAACCGGTCTGTCACCGCTGCGGTCGGTCGGCGGACTCGACTTCCGTAACCGCAGCAGTGATGCTCGCCATTCGTGAGCATTGCTGCACCAACCTGCGTCGGCCGCCATTATTCAACATAGTATATATCATCAATATAGTATTGTAGCCTGTGTCGTGGGTATACATCAAATAATCACAGATTGTGCGTGTTGTGTTTGTTATAGCCATGTCTGATGGTCATATTATTCATATGACAAAAACAACGCCAACACCTTTTGTTTAAAGTAATACATAGATAAACAGTACGTTTCGTATATCAAGTATATGTTGCCAGGTGCAATGTGCGGGTAGAGGTAGCGCGCACATTTTTACTTGACCAAATCATACACACACAAAATCTTTACTTCCATGGTCGAACCCAGTCACCGACCAATATCAGGGATCCGCGCGGTGTTTCATCAAGTAGGCCTACTGCATACGAGTATTTATCACAGTACTATGTCATCACTACCGGCTCGCGCATGTCAGTTGTCGTATTACTCGTGGTAAAATACCAAAATCAAAGGCAATCAACACCTCACTTTATTGATTCATGAATGTCACGGTAGACATTAACGCATACTTTCTTGCTTCCATGTGCATATGTACATTACTCTCGAACCTGTTCCGATATCGAGCCCATCGGGTTTGTCACCATTTAATTTTGTTTGGGGGAGTTCCGAGTTCAGACTCAAATTGTTCTGTACATGTGCATGCACATATCTGTAGAGAGTATTGAATGTATAGGCTACTAATGATACACATTGTCCATGTGGGAAAAGATCGCCAGTCGAAGGCTCTAGTTTAGCAACCCACAGCAGGGATGTATAGTACTATGGAATCATGACGTACTGTATGCGCGCGCAGAATATTGGCCCGCCATTAATTGGCCGTTACTATGGTAGCCATTGTGGTTCTTTGTGTAACTAGAGAGAAATGCACGTTTTTTCCGTGCATTTTTGTCCAACTGCCTTTAATTGCATAACCCCATTCTTATAGTCGGAACATCGAGAAAGCACTGTTGGTTTTATCTTATTTGTTTTATAGTTTTTAGCCAAGGAAGGAATGTGAAATTGGTCATAAGTTACGTCTTGGTAATCCTGCACCCAAATTTTACTCCAAGACAATGAACGTTTACGAATAAACGCCCAGTGGATAACAACGCCGATAAGAACAAATTAAACCAACAAAAACAATGAAACAAGCCTCTCGGGGATCACAAAATCTTAAATTATTTATTCAGCTAAAAGAATTTTCTAGTCGAATTGAGCCTGGTTATGATATGACGGGTCGCGTATAATTCTATAGTAGACTCTATAGCCATCTATACACTATCATAAAGCTTCTTCAACGTGGTTATTCTATTTATTTATTTCATTATTATTATTTTATGTTTTACTTTTTGATTCTGTAACATACATTTTCTCATCGATGTGGGCGCATTATCGTATAAGTATTCAGGACTTATTGACATCAACAAGAACCGCATTATATGCATTATTAATTAGATAGCCGATATAAGTCACTTAAGATAACTGTGCTCGAGTCCATAGAGACTTGGTTCACAGAGCAGATACGATTGTATTATACGGTAATTAGAAAGCTCGTTAATTGATTCGGACCGACGATAACATACAGTAGAGCATTAAACGCACAAGGAGGAATCGGACACGTTTCATATGTATTAACACAAAAATCATCTAGACCAGCAGCGGTTCTCAAATTATGTATCTAACTCTATGATGTTAGTGTCACGGTAGTTGGGTATGTTTTAAAATGTGATAGAATGATAATAGAAAAACGAACGTCACTTGTGCGCCCCTACGGTGATAGTAGTTTCCCCTAGTGGCTATTTGCTATATTTAGCGAGCGACCAATTAAACGAGGTGACACAGGGCATTACTGTGTAGCTTCGCAGCAACTGCTCTACTGAAGACAGTCGGCCCGCAAAATTTCATGGAGACCAAATGATATTTTCAAGACAGCTAGTATAGAAGGGGCTAATGGAAATGGAAGTATGCCACTGGCTAACACAGCCTCGCACACCCGCATTAATACACACCTGAGTTTCAGTGACCGAGAGAAGCGTCGCCATTTCCGCCCGCTCAGTAGACGACAGATATTTCTTGATTTCGAACTGTTTCTCCAATTCGAAAATTTGTCTTCCCGTGAAGGTCGTTCGGGCTTTCTTTTTCTTTCCGCCGACTTCTACGCCGGCATCTCCTACCTGGACTGCTTCACAGCTTTCGTCCGTAGACGACTTCCTCTTCTCCGCAGCATTGCCCGCCAGACCGAGGCTGTCACCTGCGTTAATAGTCGAGACATAACCATTTATTCAATTCAGAAACCATGCAAAGTGACGTCACTTTTTATGCAGATGTGAGAAATTTTGTCCTCGGTCATGTTTTACCTTGTTTGACAATGACAAAGAGGGGATGACAAAATCTCTTACCCACGTTCGGAACGCCTCATTACTGAATCAAACGCACCCTCAAAACTGATGGCGCTCACCCCACCCCCCATGTTATCATGCAGGATTCTCTTGCGACTCGGATTCAATTCGCAGACGGATCATATTTTGATATCAACTGAAGACTTGTCTTACTATTAAAATCTACAATTTTATGTATTAATCATAAATATTATACTTTTCATGCGGTATTTTGGCATTCTAGAATATATATATGAAACCATAATATTATACATCCGGGTTTGTATCTTATCGACTTATCGAGAAGAATCGTTGTGTTGGCCGGATTTCGTCCTTCAAAAGTTTGGACGAGGTTAGTGGGCACTCATTGTACACGTGGTATATTATGAATTTATTACTACTCTATTGCTGGCCTTGCTGTCACACCCGTCATAAATATGTTGATTTTAATATCAGCCATTAAGTTAACATGCATCGCTAATCAAATTCACGGGGACGACCGAACAAGCGCGCGAAAAAATATAATTATTGATGACACGAGAATGACACAGTTGATCATTTATCTGCGTTCAATAGATCCAAGAATCCCAAATAAGATTGACATTACACTACCCAGATTGCGATGATATGGTGTTAATAGGTATTCGTTGAAATGGACGGCGAATAAACAATGATGGATACAAAGTGCGAGTACAGTAGCTTTGATCAGGTCACCCACGGAGATGGCATGACAGACTGCACACGGAGTTTATCCGCGTGCCGACGACACGGTCAGTGGTCAGGCTACCGCGCAGCTGGTCATCTCGACACGCCGTCTATTAACGCCGATCGGGGCCAATTGGGCATCTAATGAATAGTTAATTAAGCGTAGTGCTAGTGTGATCTGGTCGCGGTAGTTGATGCGTGCAAATCGCCTGACTAATGTTGACAACTATAGCCTGTACACTCTACTACACGGCGTGAAGAATGACCGCTGTCGTGCTGTCGTACAGTGGACACACGATAGTCGACTATGATGTCGACCATCACGTCAACTATCGCGAGATTGACAGAAACATACCGTACGTTGAAATGTGACATTAAAGGTGTTGCTTGCAAGTTGGCTGATGGACGCGAGTGGGGGGAGTCGAAATAGGTACAAAAAATAGAGTCAAGTACAGTAACCCTTGCATTTACTATACATCATACAAAGGTTGCATATACCTGTAATAACAAGCGAAGCCTCAAATTATTCCCTCAGCTACTGAACTTACTAATAACACAAAAATAGTATGCTACTAATTACACCGATGTGATACTACTGGATACCCACCTGTGCACCACAAATTCCCGCTGCTACTTCACACACATACATACATACGTACATACGTACATACGTACATACGTACATACGTACATACGTACATACGTACATACGTACATACGTACAT
>WURV02191598.1:0-12348 GCA_011762755.2 Epimenia babai | reverse complement strand
CTAGGGTCTACTGATAGACATCACACGATACCGTGGACTATCTAGAGTCTACTGATAGACATCACACGATACCATGGACTATCTAGAGTCTACTGATAGACATCACACGATACCATGGACTATCTAGGGTCTACTGATAGATATCACACGATACCATGGACTATCTAGGGTCTACTGATAGACTTCACACGATACCGTGGACTATCTAGAGTCTACTGATAGACATCACACGATACCATAGACTATCTAGGGTCTACTGATAGACATCACACGATACCGTGGACTATCTAGAGTCTACTGATAGACATCACACGATACCATGGTCTATCTAGAGTCTACTGATAGACATCACACGATACCATAGACTATCTAGAGTCTACTGATAGACATCACACGATACCGTGGACTATCTAGAGTCTACTGATAGACATAACATGATACCGTGGACTATCTAGAGTCTACTGATAGACATCACACGATACCATAGACTATCTAGAGTCTACTGATAGACATCGCACGATACCGTGGACTATCTAGAGTCTACTGATAGACATCACACGATACCATGGACTCTCTAGGGGCTACTGATAGACATTACACGATACCATGGACTATCTAGAGTCCATGCGCGGGTGGGGACACTTGTATTTCATATTAATATAGTAAACAAGGGCTTTGCGTTTAGCGCCATATTGGGGAAAACAAGCAGAAAGTTGTGGGCCATACTTACTTGAGACAATAACTCTCTTTGAGAACTGTACTGATGTTAATGTTATGTTGGCGTCAGTGGTGCAGTGGTTAGAAGCGCTTTCATGCGAGAGGTTCCGAGTTCGAACCAGCACAAACCAAGGATTTTTCCCCGCACCCTCCACAACAGGAAAAAAGGGCGAGATTTTTATGCTTAATATTGAGAAAAACCACACTGCAAGGGCTACCCAGACCCCCATAGACACAGGGGTTTAAAAGGCTTTCTGCCCGGAAAACGCCACAGGTAGTATACTGGTTAGAGCACAATTAAACCAGGGTTTTCTGGATTCAAAGTCAAACGCTCAAACCGCTACGCTAACTGCCCCCCCCCCCAAGGAGTAGAGAGTAAATGAACACAAAGTGTGTGCATTTTTATCAAACTCACCTGTGTCGTCTATTTGTGACGTAGAATCGCCGTCATCTTCCGTCACGTACCGTTTGTCGATCGCCTCTTTTATTTGGTTGTTAGCCCCCTTGGGGTCAAGGTCCATTGCCCACGAGAAATTCGTCAGCGCGAGGTGGGTGTTACCCAGTTTTTTGTGGACCTTGATGTGTAGAAACGGTTCAAACATAAATACATCCGAGACGCTTCGTAAGTTTGTTGCGTGGAAAATGGAAAATAATTACATATAACTTGACGACATTCTAATAGCATCAGATATTTCGACAACTGTGGACCTAACACATACATATTAATAAATTGATGACCTTTAACCTGGGGCGGAGCCTATATTATGGATTGATAGGGAATTTCCATGGAAGCTTTATTAGTTTTAATTTATGGGTACCATCATTATTGTTACCATAGAAACATTACGCCTATACAAGTTGTTTATATACGTTGTCACAATAACGATATGGAAACAGCAGACGTAAAAACAAAGTCAGTAACTTGGATTATGATTCATCACCAGTCTAGCGACTATATGACCTTTGTGGCGTTGTTTTAAACGCCGTGACGCTCATCTGGGTAGCCCCTGTAGAGCCATCTCTTAAGGGCTTCTTTAATCTGACGACCTAAATCGAGATTTTGACGAAATCATCTCACAAACGGCGATCGACTGAATAAATGTTAACAGCCGATCTGAAACGTTTGCGAGTTTAACGTAACGTCAATGGGAGGTAACTATGTCGTTCGTGAAAATAAAAAAATGCCTTTGTTAGGGCTCGCAGCCGTAACTCCAAAGAGACCGGTCGTCTCTGTCTAAAGTGAGGTCGTTTACCGTGAGCAATAGTCCACAGAGGGACCTTACTTATTACATTACACTGGTGACTGTAGAGTGATATTTGTGGGGTGTCGCCTTTAGTGTATATGTTGAGTTCATATTCCACAAAATGTACACGCTGATATATTTATGTGGATCTCCGTAGATCCGTAAGGGTTGTTTACAAATAGGGGATGCTACGCAGCACGAATGTCTCCTAGCGATGGGGTGTGAGGGGTGGATATTATATATGGGGGTACCTTGCCAATGAGAAAGTAGATCAGCGACTCTTTTGGCACGATTTGTTTGAGTTCCTCGAGTTCAGCTAAAGCTTCCTGGACCACGGTATAATGACATTGGCATGGGTATGTTAACACAACGGGTAAAGGTATAAGATTACCACTGGTGTAACATTACTGCAGGTATAACATTACCACTGGTATAACATTACTGCAGGTATGATAACATTATCACTGGTATAACATTACTGTAGGTATGATAATATTACCACTGGTATAACATTACTGCAGGTATGATAACATTACTACTGGTATAACATTACTGTAGGTATGATAACATTATCACTGGTATAACATTACTGCAGGTATGATAAGATTATGACTGGTATAACATTATTGCAGGTACGTATGATAACATGATCACTGGTATAACATTTGGACCATGCCACCGGTATGACAGTAGTACAGGTACATTACCATAGGTATAACATTACAATTTATAACAGTAGCATATGCACGGTGATATTACCACATGGATGTGTCAAACATCATGGCAAAAATCTCAATATTGTTGCATGAATCTATAAATCTAACAATACAACCAGAACACAGTAAGAACGTAAACATTATGGCAACGACGTAAGCATTACATCGTAAATTACGTAATCATTGCAGAATTAACAGTAATACATAATATTAATACTACGTCAACAGAAAGTATCCACAGATGAATGAAAATGAGGATTATAAGTTTGGGAGAATTGGACGCATTCCTCCACCAAATAGAAGTGTCAAACCCACCATTATATTATGGTATGTTATATAAAATGTCCGTGACTGGAAACTCAATGCTGTACATTAGTTAAGATTTAGAAACCTTGTTTCGATCGCTGGAAAACAATATGGTGGCACGGTGGAATTTACACAGTGGATTCCGTGGGTCAGTCGCGATTGCCCGGTCAAGGGTCACCAAGGCTTGGTCACTCTTTTGTAGGGCGTGCTGCACCTGTAAGGTGATCAGTTAATATTCACATCGGATGGATGCCTGTGGCGATAGCGACTGGTTGTCTAATGTCAGAAATCAGTAGCGCCACGGTAGACATCACCTCTGGGTTGATGGACACGAGATCTGTGGCAAAAAGACTAGCTGTCTCCAGTAATACGCCAGAGTTACGTAGTGAGAAACCAGCTGCATGGCGATGAAAACGGGTGTGTGTGGCGATAGATCAGTGGCATGGTAAGAGACCGGTGGTATTGTGGTAGAACACAGCTGCGCAGCGATACAGACAGAATGTTGTGGCAGCAGAGACGAGCTGCACGCCAATGGAGACCAGCTACATGGTGATTGAGACCAGTAGCACAGTGATACAGCACCAGACATAATGGTTAGAAAACGTATTAGCTTTTATAATAAATATAAGGACCTTTATTTCAACCCCAAAATACACAAGTTTCCATATGCCTTACACTTCATTATAAATATGTATATATATATATATATACATATATACGATTATATATATGTGTGATTTAGAAGGAAGCATTAGTCGAGTGGGGGACAGGACCTGTAACCAAAAGGATGGGGTTCGAAACTGCCCACCAACTTTTCTGCAATGATCCTTAGTCCATCATTTATCACAGATTGATGGAGTAAAAACCATCTCTGAAATGGGCAGATCTTTGATATGTTGGACGTGATATGCGAGCGTCGAGGGGATTGCGTCTCTGTTGAAAATAGCTGCCATAAACATTCATTGTAAACCGCATTTTAGAGCCTTTATAGCCTGATACTTGCGGTCTACCGGTATACCGAGCTCGATTCTGAACCGTATTCCTTGTGATTAATCATAGTAACCATAAATTTGTAAAGTATCCTTGATAGCCTTGTGTTAAAAGGGCACTTTAAATCAATAAAATTTCATTTCAATAAAATTTCATTACATGCCCATGTTGCACTTTAGCTTTTACCTTGTTTTCTTTCGATTTACGATTTACGATTCCATGATCCGATATCTGATGCTAGTTGTTTCATCATTAAAGTTACGTTGAAGGTTTATGGTTTGGGACTGCATACTAACCTAAGGACACCTCAAAAATGCTACCGAGACAAACCAGAGAGTGAATATGGTAATAATATCTCAATACTCCAGCCTGACTGGGTCAATACACGTGTAACCGTGGTGACTAGAACTGGTTTATATGGGCAGTTACCACGGCGATGTGACATAGAAGCACGGAACTCTCCGGGTGTATCGACAATGCTTTACGGAAGTGGAATTCGGCGAATCGATATTGTTCTTGCTTGTAATAGATCATGCCCACACCATATCTGAAAAAACGCGATGTCATCGATATGTATATAATGCTGATAGAGCATAAAGTAACCTCAGCCGCGACCATCTTAAAACAATCACAGAGAAATGCACGAATATTAATGTGATGTTTATGGGGGTAGCTGATGTGGCTTTTTTTATAGACAGATTAGTTTTTTCTATGCATTTCTCTCTGAGATTATTTGCATTTTTGAACCCCTGACTTCTATGGCGCGAGTTTAACACCCTTTCCACTCGGCTATCCACTTCCCAACTTGTTGGAACAGGCTGGTATTATAAGTAGCAATGCCTGCGTCATTATCAAATAGCGGCGTGGTAAGCGACATAAAGATCATATATAGAGGATCTGAAGCATAGCAAACGTCAAAGGGGAAAAAGCCCCAACAGAACCACACTGCATGGGCTACCCAGACCCCCTGGGGCAATAACGTTTAAGACATTTTCAGCTTAAAAACGCCACAGTTAGTATACTGGTTGGAGCGGGATTTGAACCAGGGACCCCTGGATTCAAAGTCAAACGCTCTAACCACTACGCCAGCTGCCCCCTCGAAGGCCCGATAATGGCCCGCAGAACAAGGCAGGAACAGCCTACTGTTGCACGCATTAATTATAAAGGAGTCTATTCTAATCCAGCCCATCAGGTGCAGCCGATCGGGTGCAGCCCATCGGGTGTAGCCCATCGGGTGCAGCCCATCGGGTTTAGCCCATCTGGTGTAGCCCATTGGGTGTAACCCATCGGGTGTAGCCCATCGGGTGTAACCCATCGGGTGTAGCCCATTGGGTGCAGCCCATCGGGTGCAGCCCATCGGGTGTAACCCATCGGGTGCAGCCCATGATAATTTTCTGTTAATCGGAGTGAATCACGATATATGGAAGGAATATATCATGGGCTACATACAGCGCGTTGTAGTGGCGTGGGTTGCATCTCAGGGCGTTGCGGAAAGCCGCGAGCGCTTTATCCAGTTCTTCGGTGAAGACGTACTCATGTCCCAGCAAGGTGTACGCGTAGCAGAAGTCCGGGGCAATCTGAGAGGGGCGGGGCACACACATGTATGATTGGATACCTATGTGACACACACACCTGAATGATTGGCTACTCATAAGACACACATCTGTATGATTGGCTGCTCATATGACACACATCTGTATGATTGGCTGCTCTTGCGACAGACACCTGTATGATTGGCTACTCATGTGACACACATCTGTATGATTGGCTGCTGTTGTGATGTTGTGACAGACACCTGTATGATTGGTAGATTGCGTCACACACACCTGTATAATTGGCTACTTATGTGACACACCCCTGTATGATTGGTTGCTTGTGACACACACACACATGTGTAATTGGCTAGTTATGTGACACACCTCTGTGTGATTGGTTACTTGCGTGACACATACCTGTATGATTGGTGACTCGTGCGATGAACGCTATGACTAGTTGTGAGCACATGCAACGCACAAACTCAATGCATCGTTATTGGTAACAGACACACCCCCATATAATACACACTTTCAAATAGTAACGACGTATACTCTATTGTCACTATATGTACTATTAATGGTGACAAGGTATGGTTTGGTAATGGTTGACACACACCTGGAGATGTCTTGTTAATGCAAAAACATGTATCGCTAGATGATGGTGACACACACCTGTATAGCTCGTTTGAGAAACTTGATAGCCGTGTCATGCTCCTTCTGCAGACTGAAGCAGTTACCAGTGGCGCACCAGACCTGAGGGTAGGGCCAACCACACACTTGCAGGTGGGAAACCATTTAAATCATATCTTTCGAATAAAGCCAATATCAATTAAATTAAACAAATGCGCGAAAACTAGTCGAAAAACTTCCTGTTACAGTTTGAGATAAGAAATCACGTATGTTACAAATGGTAGAAAATAACATTATTTTAGTTGCTTTGTGTGACTATATACAGTTCAATGATATCAATTAGTGTGCAGGAGGTTCTATAAATACCTGCATTCGGTTCTGGTCATGGGTTTATCACTTGTTTAAAGCTCCAGAAAGGGGTGCCTTGGGTTCTGGAAGTGGGGTGGTAGACTCGTGGGTGTATTAGGCTCGATTAATGGAGTAAGCATTGGGTTGGCGTTTTCAGTGTTTTATGCCCTATGAAAGGACACATTAGATTCCAATTGTGGGTGGGTGTATTAGCCGAATACGTACCTCTGGAGACATCTTATCGAACTCGGTGAGATCTCGGGCAAGAGCCGACAGCTGGACGTCCCGCTGGAGATGCCACAGGGACGTGCTGTACAGCTCCATGCCCTCCACGCAGTACGGTTCCATCAATCTCAGCTCCTCGAACATCCTCACAGCCTGTGGGGGGGGGGGGAGCACGAGCGCCATATTTACCAAAAGAACAAAAATCACGGCGATGTAAAACCACCAACATCGATAAAAAACAGCTGCATACTGGGTAGACTTATAACGCCTCTGCATAACTGCAATTTTCTTTGACTGCTTAGTTTAGTTAGAGACATTTACACACTGGCCCAAGACCATAAAACACTTGCATTTCAATGGAGTTAGGAAGCAATTGATACGAATGCGAAAATAAATTGGTGGATTCAAGAAGAAATTGATGGATTCAAGAAGAAATAGATGGATTCAAGAAATTGATAGATTCAAGAAGAAATTGATAGATTCAAGAAGAAATTGATGGAATCAAAAAGAAATCGATGGATTCTAGAAGAAATTTATGGATTCAAGAAGAAATTGATGGAATCAAAAAGAAATTGATGGAATCAAAAAGAAATTGATGGATTTAAGAAGAAATTGATGGATTCTAGAAAAAATTGATGGAATCAAAAAGAAGTTGATGGATTCAAGAAGAAATTGATGGATTCAGGAAGAAATTGATGGATTCAAGATGAAATTTTATCGAGTCAAGAAAAGTTGACAGCAATTATAGATGAAATCGGTCTACAAGTGGATTAAATAGACATACTATCCCGCATTATTTCATTATTAAACTAATAAACGCAGTGCAATTGTTAAAAATTGTCTTGCCATGATCCACTCGTATTATCGCCACCCAGCCCATGTACCGTACAAACCTTATGAAAGTCGTTGATTTCGAAGAAAGCCTTAGCGACGTGCCTGAGGACCCACGTCGTGTTATACTGCTGCGGCGACACCTCGCTGTACAGCTGAATGGCGTCTTGGCACCGGTACTGCGTCAACGCCAAGTGAGCTTTCCCCAGAGTCTTCATCAGGTTCAGTATTCCGGCTTTACAAGATGTACACAGCAAGCGATTAAAAAATGTGTTGACTTCCGTCCACTCTTTGGTTAGTCGACTAATTATGTTTCCCCTTTACTGTACACGTGTCAATATAAACAAGCACAGTGGCTCAGGTGTAAATCAGTCAGTCTAGGTTATCTAAATTAATATTTATACAGTCTCACTCATATAAGTCGTACCCGATGTCTCGACAAACTGGCTTAGTCGACAGTAATTGTCCGGTCCCATTATTCATCCCATCACACATAGTCAATTAATTACGACGTTAGTCGAAGTCAACTAAAGTTGAATAACGTCAGACTCGGCATGTTCATGCTGTCCCCATCGTCCACAAACGGTGTCATTTATGACGCTATAAATCGACGCGCTAGGCACAGCGATCGGTAATTTGACCGTCATCACCTGTCAGTCACGGACGCTTGCACCCGATACACGACCGGCGCATTCAACAAAGCGATTCTAGTCTAGAGTTACGTCACAGTTTATTGCAGCCATGTTCGTGTGATCCTTACGATATTTACAAAATGGGGCGACATGTTTTTACAGTACAATACCGTGTATATCGACTTTTTGTTTGAATACACAAGAATGTAATAAATTACGCATCTGATTGGTGGAAACTGTGAGACGATTCCTATATATATATCGTATGGTAAAACCGTACTTCATCCTATTGTGTGAATAGTGCAGTGCAAGTCACTTTTAGAATGGAGAAGGAAAAAGGCCTTGAACGAAAATTGGTCAATCAACCACTAGATGATAAATATAATGCTATCAAAGCTGATGAAAGTGAAATATATCTAGACTAGAGGCATCACGATTGTACAATGTTAAACACAACACTCTGAACAACAGTTCAAACGCATTAAGCAGACTAAACTTAATTTCCTCACAAAAAAGTGAACAAAAACTCATGAAATTGTTCAAATAAATTTATATATTTACACATGTATTCATGCTTGGTCGTAAGTTTTTTTGTATGGTAATTGGACAGACCCCAATCCCAACGTAATGGGAGACAAATCTGCAGTACTTGGAAAGACGCGAAATATGGCATATGCGATCGTAATTGAATGCATTTTTAAAAGTTTTTCTAATAATTGATTGTAATATATATCACGCGTAATATTTACTAACTCGGAATGATAAAAGTAATAGAACTATAATAATGATCTAATTAGTGATGGTCAGACTTTAGTGACCACCATAGTGACCATTGATACTCCCAAAGTATACTGACACCCGAATAATGGCTGACCAGAAAGTCCGATATTGACCGAAGACAGTTACTATTAATACTGACCAACTGCGATACTGACCGACCGTATTAACTACAAATATAGACCAATTTTAATGACCATTGATACAGAGTGACTAACTTACCACAGTAACTTCTAATAATGACCATTGATAATGACCGACTACAGTAATCGCTAATACTGGCCAACTGTAATGACCACTGAACTGACTGACCATAGTAACAACAACTACTGACCGACTGTAATGATCACTGATAGTGACCAACCATAGTAATCACTAATACTGACCACATGTAATGACCATTGAACTGACTGATCATAGTAACAACTACTGGCCAATTGTAATGACCACTGAACTAACCGACTGACCATAGTAACAACAACTGACCAACTGTAATGACCACTGAACTGACTGACCATAGTAACAACAACTACTGACCAACTGTAATGACCACTGAACTGACTGACCATAGTAACAACAACTACTGCCCAACTGTAATGACCACTGAACTGACTGACCATAGCAACAACTACCGACCGACTGTAATGATCACTGATACTGACTGACAGTAGTGACCACTACAACTGACCGAGAGATTGGCGTTGGAGGAAGTATAGCTGAGCTTGACTCGTCGCCTCCGCGTTTGCCGCGTTCATCGACACAACGGAATCCTTGACGTTCTCATTGTTCTCCGTCGCTGATGTTTTGATGAACTGCGATTTGACCTTACGACCTGGGACCTTGGGGCTCGAGAACTTCATCCGTCCTTGCGTTTTGTTATTCTCCTACACACGGGTATTACATATACACACGAGTATAAAGTCGTACAACACGAATTGCGAAACATCAGTCGTGACAATAAATACGATAGCGAATTATGCACGAGAAATAGTGCTTGAAATCGCTCACTGATCGGCTTATGTAAGCACACATCTAACAATTTTGCGACTGGGGCTTTACTTTACGAGGCTTTACTAGGTCACAACGACAAAACGAGGTTCGCACTTACCTTGACCGAACTGTTGAGGGAGTTGGTGAAGAGACGCGAACTTCGCCGCACATTCGATATATTTGTGTTTAATCTGAAAACACGTCCCCTTGCTTGTTGTGAATAAGTTTTAAAGAAGTTTAAGTACAACGTATATAGGCCGCGAGTGTATCTGCCGATAAAGACCCTCGGGTGCAGTTTACAATGTTTATGGTAGCTATTCAGCGCATATACAATAGCTTCGACGCTCACGTATCACCCATCTGTCAGTCACAGACAATATCAAGTCTACCGGTTTTATAGACGAGTTTACTCCAGCAATCGGGATAAATGACTTGTCGAGGATCATCGCAGAAAAGTCGAGTGGTGGCCGGTTTTGAACCCGCGACCCTTCGGTTACGAGTCCCGTGCTTCTAACACCATTGCCCCAGGCGTTTCAGAACATGGAACTAAAGAAAATATTCAACAATGAGATTTGGTTAGAGAAATGAGACACATTTGGGGGGCAGTTGGCGTAGTGGTTAGAGCGCTTGACTTTGGATCCAGGGGTCCCTGGTTCAAACCCCGCTCTAACCAGTATACTAACTGTGGCGTTTTTCGGGCTGAAAGCGCCTTAAACCCCATTGCCCATGGGGGTCTGGGTAGCCCTTGCAGTGTGGTTGTATTACGGCTTTTTCCCTCTGACGTTTGCTGTACTTTAGATGCTCTATTTTTGATCTCCATGTTGCTTACCTTTCCGCTATGTCATCATCTCATTGTAAATAACCATTGACGTTTAATAGACTTAGCCGATTGTGCAACATATGTAGCTTGTATGTAGACATCTGGAACCAGTGGCATGAATGGGAAAAGGTCAGTTGTCTGCCCAGACTCGGTGGGTTTTTCACATTAGGTATTTTCCCCCACCCCTTATAAGTGAGTATAAATTCGGCAGTAAGCCTATAAATAAATAATGCAGTTACAACGCATTCACCTCGGAATGTCATTCGTTTTATCGTCTTGCGTTAAAAGAAAAGCACAGTACATTCTGCGTTTCCTGGATAGAGATTAGACGGCCGTGAACTTTGTCGCGTACATCCCCCGAAAACCCCAAACCCCAATTTGCCGTAACTGCCTCTTGACTCTTGACGTCGCTTGACGATGACGAGACGCGATCATCGATGATGACATTTCGTCGACGGGTCGTCTGCCGCGCGTGATCGCCGACGTTTAGTGTTAGATAGCCGACCGGGAATACGCAACGCGGGACGACATCGAGGGTGTCTAACCCCCCCGCAGCGTGTGTGAACAATCGATTTATACCGTAGCGTATCGCTGATAATTAATACCAGCGTTTACGGAGTAGTTCTGCGAAAAATGAGGTACAAATTACGTCAATTTGATTGCGATTCGTTAATTATAGACAAGTGAAAAGCATGATATCAATGAGTTACGATACAACCAGGATGACGCTATTAACCCTTCGCACTCCGTTGTCACAGAATTGTATTGCAATAGTAATGTAATATACAGACATCAGTGTGGTGAGGGTTAAAAGATTTAATGCGAGGGCTATTTTAGTAAAAGGTATGATATTACCAGGATTTTTTTCCTATTAAAAGGTACGATACTAACAGGATTATTTTATTTATAGATATAATATTAACTGGATTATTGTATTAAAAGGTATGATATTAGCAGGATTATTTTATTAAAAAGCTATGATATTAACAGTACGACACAAATCATCTCTATCGTGTGTTGATCCGGTTCGACTGTATATCCATTTTGGTTTACTTCCTGCGATCTTACTGATGCACGGCGCTGGTGCTATCACCATGGCGATCATTCTTCTTATGCGGCCACCGCGATCGATCGCGATCAAACATTTGAACAAGAATCGCTCGCCCGTATCGCCGCGAGACGCATCGACTCTCGATCGTTGGCCGCGCCGCCGGATCAATAACCATCGGCGACGCGCTACATCGAGCCGTCGTCCGTTCGTTCGTGCGGACGGCCGCGTAACGTGGTTACGTCGTAATCTATATCCGCGCAAGTCGCTCACACTGAGTGCCTGTCAGCACGTCCGTGGCGTGTACAAATCGCGCAAGCCGACTTTTTTACCTCGGGGTGTTTTGTGTATGACTGACTAACCGCCGTGAACTAGACAGGGTTACAAATCGAAACTTCGCGGCGTAGATAGATAGCTGTGTAAGCCTTACTGGGGGCAGCTGGCGTAGTGGTTAGAGCGCTTGACTTTGGATCCAGGGGTCCCTGGTTCAAATCCCGCTCTAACCAGTATACTAACTGTGGCGTTTTTCGGGCTGAAAG
>WURV02191587.1:0-12350 GCA_011762755.2 Epimenia babai | reverse complement strand
CCAGACATTGAATTCATGGGCCATCTATTGTCAGAACATGGGATAGGTCCAACTGAAACTAAAATACAGGCTGTAATAGATGTGGCATCGCTAAAACGAAGTCTCCGAAGTTGGTAGTTTTCTCGGGTTAATTAATTTTAGTGCTAGATTCATTCCTAACTTGGCAACACTAGCTGAACCACTTAGAAAACTAACTCGCAAAAACGAACAGTTTGTATGGACACAGAAACAACTAAATTCATTCAGGAACATTAAAGATGCACTAAAGAATGCTAACACGTTAGCTTACTATGACAAAAACTCTAAAACCAGAATTATAGCAGATGCCAGTCCGGTAGGCCTGGGGGCTATTCTCATACAAGAACAACATGGTGTAGGTCGAGTAGTATGTTACGCCAGTAGAAGCGTGTCAGATGTTGAAAGATGATACTCTCAAACAGAAAAAGAGGCTTTAGGATTAGTTTGGGCGTGCGAGAGATTTCATGTTGGCATATATGGTACACAGTTTGAATTACATACAGATCATAAACCCTTAGAATTTATACACTCGCACAGATCAAAGCCATCTGCTAGGATAGAAAGTTGGGTGTTGCGGTTGCAATCCTACAACTTTAAAGTCGTATATATTCCAGGTCACAAAAATTTTGGTGACTGATGCACTATCACGGTTAACAACCAAAGGTAGTAGCACAGGCAGGTATAACGAGGCTGAGCAATATGTTTACTTTGTAGCAAATCATACAGCACCACATGCAATACCAATACATGGCATTGAAGTGGAATCAGCAATTGACCAAGAGTTGTCAGATGTTAGAAATCCTGTCAAATCGGGTAACTGGAATAATTTACCAATGTATAAACTAATACGTAATGAAATCTGGATCCTGGGTCAGTTAATATTAAAGGGAACACGATTAATCATACCAAGTAAATACAGAAAACAGGTGGTTGATCTAGCACATGATGGCCTCCAGGGAATAGTTAAATTGAAGCAACGGCTGAGGTCTAAGGTGTGGTGGCCTAACATTGATAAGGACATAAAACAGAAATGTAAATCATGTCATGAATGTCAGATTGTAGGCCAGTCTGAACCACCGGAACCAATAAAATCGACCCAGTTGCCTAATAAACCGTGGCAACATATCGCAGTGGCGGTGTTTGGCCCGTTTAAACGTCAGTATAATTCAGCGTGTGATGACTGGATGCTGAACAACCCTGGTCAACCAATGACCATTTATAATGTTGCCGAAATGGTGGGGAAAGCATTTCCACTTTCATTCACTCCCAAAAACATTCCATCTGGCTTTGCGGTCACGGGTATAGCCTACACCCGTTTGATCGGATGATATTCGGGGATGATGACTTTTTGCCGTCATATCTGACAGACCGACCGAACCCTGTTCCTGATGACCCTCAGCCGCCTACGACGTCGCTTCTTACCAACGAGACAGTTATTGAGATTCCACAAAAAACCACCGCAAAGTCAGGTGAAGATGTCACCCGAAGAGATTAGTCCTTTTACCAAAGCTGGAAGTCGAAAAAATGCTACCTTTGGTAATAAACCCATGAAAACTAGAATTCTAACAGACACTCAAGTGAAAAACCAGATAGAAATAGAGACGACTGAACGAGCATCGACACGGAAAGCAACTGACAAATCGAAGAAAACAATCAACTAAACGTAAGATAATGCCGCCTAAAGTAAAAAAGACAGTGCCGGTGACTAAGAAAGCTGACAAAGAAATCTCGAGCGATTCTGACTTTAATGTTACGCTGGATGATGATAGTGCTGATGAGTTTTATGAATTTGATGCGACTGACAACGATGATTGTGCTAAAGGAGACTTGAGCAAGGTGAGCATTGGCGATTTCGTTATCGTAAAGATAGCGAAGAAGACTTCAATCTCTCATTTCCTACCTAAAATCACAAACATTCACGACGATAGCGAGGAGTTAGAGGTCAGTTATCTGAAACGTGCATCGACTAAGATAGGCCTCCAGAAGAAATTTATATTTCCTGACCAGGAAGATGGCGCGAGTGTATATAAGGAGCACATCGTACGGCGCCTTGGCATTCCCATAACCCACCGTGGAAAATCACGTGCCTCGAAGCAATTCTCTTTCAGGGAAGATGTTGTCGATGCGTATAATTTGTGAGCACGACTTGAAGACAGACTGTAGTCATATGTTGCCTAAGAATTATGGCACTAACATTTTTGCGCAATGTTTTCACTACCGGTATTCATACCGGCGGTATGCGATCGATCAGTATTACTTTCTTTTGTGCCAAAGTAATTAAATATGTTGGCCAGAGGTTGCGTAGTTTGCGTTAAATTACGTAATTAATAATTTTGCAGATATTAAAATGTTTATCTTTTGAAACAATGTGCAGTTTTGTTCATATATCTCTTAAGCACATTCTGCCCCGGGTAGTGGATCAACGAACCCTTATGTTGGGGTACGTTGTGCCATTATGGATGATATGGTTATAACGTCATTACAAACTTTGTCGAGCATATTCTCAACTATCATTTCATACAAATTAAAAGCCAAAGCGTCACTTTACAAGCTCTGCATAGTGGTTTATGAATGAATGCATATTAGTAGAAATTATATCCCATAATATGAAAACCTGCTCAACCTGCCCCAGTTGACACTACACTATGTGATTTGTCGAACGACATGTTGGCCAACTTGTTGAAAAGTAGTTTGACGTTGCTTCCACACTGTCCGAGCATGTTTCGATTTGTTGGAAACAATTTGTCATAAATTACAATCACGTGACGCCGTCACATGTTATCCAAGATGGGCACGTACCAATCGTCAACATCTGACAGTTCCGAGTCAGAACATGAAAAGGAAACAATTCTTGCTGTTATGAATACGGCCGTTGCGTTATTATGTACGGAAGAATGACGAAAAAGAAGAAAACGAACAATATGGACGAGGGCATCGCTTCTGCAAATAAATACATTGGGAGGACATAATACTGTGACGGCCCAACTTAACAAAGAATCCAGTTGGTTTCGCTCATTTATGAGAATGAATGAATGAAAGTACATTCGTAAGGATCCTACGACTCGTAGAATGATTCAACCCATGAAAGTTTAGATTATCCATGGGCCAGTACTTAATGCAGTACTCAATAATGATAAATTCATTTTATGTTAAATTTAATACACGTATCGTAACTACCATCTCGACTGCTGGTGTAACTGTCAGAATAACTAAGTAATCCATTTCTTTATCAGGCAATAATAGATCGCAAATCTAGTCATTGACTGATTGATTGTACAATGCATTTAAGTTGATGCCATAGGTGGTAATAAGAGAGAAAAATCATTAGATTAACATTGGCAATAGTAAAATAGCTAATATCCATTCGCAGAAAGGCATTTTTTACAGGATACACAGCTGAGAGAAGCAATAACACTAACACAGCGTCTAACTGTAATCCTCCGCTTTCTTGCCTCAGGTTATCTTATATGAGACATGTGTAGAGATATTTATCAGAGCCAATATTTAGTGCAGATAATTCTGAATATATTCACACATTGTTTTAACTTTCACGTGATTGATAGTTGCTAACAACAATGCAAATGACCTAAATCTACAATATAATGTCATCTACGGGAATGGGCAGGTATACTTTTAATATTTATTAGATGTCACGAGTAACAGCATCAGGAATTGGCAGATAACTAAATACGCAGTATTAGTTGGTATCGGTATCACACTCTACTTTTTCACTTCTTTTGTAGGAATGGCATACACTTACTTGAGCGCATACCACAAAATCTCTCTTAGTGCACTCAGTCAGATCATCCCTGAAACATGTCATGCAATATACAACTCTCTCAAAGATTAAGTCCTTCAGGTAACAATGATGTCATCTAATATACTTGGTAGTGCTCATAAGCAGACACTGATTTGTTTACTGTAAACTTAGTCCATAGTGCATACCTACCAACATAAGATCTAATATTATAAGAACGTATTGCATTTGAGAACAAGACTAGACAATATGATAAGGTGAGAAATTCATATAAAATTTTGTGATATCCAAAATCTGACTGGATTACAGAGTTGCACTTTCTGTGTATACATCGCTTTGTTACTACAATAAAACATCTTTGGCAGTGATTTCAAATAGTGATTATTGACTAGAACATTAACGTACTGTAATACTACATTGATCAGAAAGAATAAAAATCTAAAACTGAAACAATTTCGATCATCAATGATCTTAGTAGCCCTGTTCTGTAGAATATTTAGCTCGTCCCTTTTTTTGGCATTTTGGACTGTTATAAGTCATCAAACCGTCTACTTTATGCTGATTCTCTGAGCTATTCCTTTTTCTCTCTCACGATCTTCTTTTGACTCTTTAATGTCTTTTTGGATATTTGTCACAATTTGCAGACATTTAACAATGTTTGATCGCTCTTTGGCTGTTCTTTATTTCGAGGGATGGTCGTTAGTGTTGTTCCTTCATTTGTGTTATTAAAGGACTCTTAACGTCTGTTAGAAACTAGCCGCAAAAATTTGACATACAATCGGCCGCAGTAGACAGTCAACGTCACTTTGATTTGTCGGTACGTCTTTGTTCAGCTCTGCGTTGAGATCCACCGGGAGCAGCATGGAGTCATCAACCAGATACTCCTGTGTTCTGTCTAGATCTCCAGTGCTTTCACTCAAGCTCTGTAAATATAAAACTTTATGTATTTCAGGTTCCCAACACTACGGAGAAGTGGAAGGAGGAAGCAGTAAAGTTCTAAACACGATGGAATATGCCAAGATTTGTTGGGGCAATTGATGGCAAGCATATTGCCATAATACGACCCACTAAGACTGTAACTGAATTTTTAAATTACAAGAAATTTTACAGTGTAATTCTTTTAGCAATGGTAGATGCAGACTACAAATTTCTTTTTGTAGATATAGGTGCGAGTGGCTCTGCCAATGACAGCACTGTATTCCACAACTCTGGATTGGCGGACTCCCTTGAAAAAAACACGCTCAATCTACCACCTGCCAGCCCCTATCAGTATGGCATGTTACCTCAAATGGTAACATGCCGTACTATGTGGTAGATGATGCATGCCCTCTTAAACCATACTTAACGAAGCCCTTTCCTCAGCGCGACCTGACCATCAAAAAAGGGTCTGCAATTACCGACGCTCTCGCGCAAGAATTTCTGAGAATGCTTTTGGCATATTGGCCGACAGGTTTCAGGTATTTCACACGACCATTAAATTGGAACCTACGAAAGTTGAGCTCATCACACTCGCAGCCATGTGCCTTCACAAACTGCTTAGAGCTGATGATAGCTACTGCACACCTGGCCTGGTCGACCCAGAAACTATGGCAGAGCATCGGCTTGTTAGTGGATTATGGAGAGCTGATGGTCAATGTCCACTAGGTGAAATGAATTCAATGAGTGGGATGAATAGTCCAGCATTACCGAAAATCATTCGAGATGATCTGGCGGAATACTTCATCTCACCACATGGATCACTTCATTGGCAGTGGCAAAGAGCGTTGGAGGGAGACCAATGAACAGACCTTACATTCGAAAATTGCACCAATCATGTTATATATGTTTTTACTCAGCTACTAGCTACTATTTGTTCCTTCGCGGCAGTCATTATATTGAGACATTAAAAATGAGTGGAGAGCCGGGTACCACTTCCAAGATGGCTCATAGAGATCAGCAAATCCAGCGCAGCTTTTCGCTTAGTCTGCCACTTTTTTTCTCCCTCTAATACATAGTCTGTAGTGAATTCCATTTAGCCTTCACGTGGTTCCCTTTGCAACACAAAGTACACAGGTGTAATAAAATTCAAGTAAATGCAATTAATATGTCACTATTACCTATGCACTAAACATTGAAGAAAGAATATATTGTAGATCTATTGTTCATAACTAATGTGCGGAATTTTTTGCTCATTCTAGGTAGCTCCGAATGTAAATCATAGAAAAGCAATTCATTACATACATAGTACAAAACAAGTTGCATTTGCAAAGTTTTTATATATAATTGCCTTGCACTTGTAACTTATATTATAATTTGTTATACTTTGTTTGATTCACCATTGTTCTATATTCGTATTCACATTGCTATGCTACCTTCAATTTTTCTATCCAAACTTGAAACATAAATCCTTTCGTCTCATTGTTAATGTATCTGATTATAATGTCATTATTGTATTGGGAAATGTACTACGTATAACAAAATCATGTGACAAACTGGGCTTATTCAGTCATGGTTATTGGTTACAACAGTGTGGTCACAACAGTGTACTCTCTGTAAATATCTTTGAATCGAGACAGGTTGAGAAAGTAATAGTGTCTGAGTTGTTCTGTGCTTGACTACTTAATTCCTACTAATTATTTAGGGTTAGGTTATTAAGAGCTAGATAATGTCTAAATGATGTCCATTTCCAGATCGTACTGATATAAAAATAACTACTTCCACCTAATTACCTTATTAATGTTATTCTATTACTTAGTATCAATGACAAATTCATAGGTAAACATGATTATTTACGATATTTGGCAGAATTATGGTAATACATGTCACTAACATTGCACTACGGGCGTATTTAGCGTGAACTTACCGGTCAATCCACTCTGTATGTTGGAAATCTGTCACAGTACCAATAATCTTTGGAATGCTTATTATAGTTCACATCGTTCTTGTCGTAAATTACTGGGAATTCTCGGATCTTGCTAATAAAGAGGTCAGTTTCGGCGACACTAAGTAACAGATCGAGTTTTTATTTTCGGCCGCCATTTTCTACCTGTCAAACTTTACAGGAGTGAATAGTGACCTATTAAATCATAGCTTTTCATTAGCTGAAGCTGCCAACAAATCTTCCCAACAAGTTGGGAGTTTCGTACATGCTCGATTTCTTGCAATGTTTGAGCCGATGTTGCGAGAATTTGTTGGCAGCGACAGTTTGATAATACAAGTTGGCCAACAAATCGCATAGTGTAAAGGCACTATAAGGAAGAATTTGTTGTTTCAGCCCATGATAAAATGGTACATCGAGTATGGGGCCGTTATTACAGGCGTTTACAGAATTATTGACTACCCTAATTCAATGTATGTTCAAATTGACACCGATTGTAACTACATGGCAATCATTGGAAACACAATAGAAGAAAAAACGCTGAGATGAAAGATAATGAAAATAAAAACATAGAATGGTTTGTTCTTGAATAGAAAGGCCAAAGAACTCCTGGTTTGTGTATATTAGAGTTTGAAGATGATAGAGGCATTGCTATTTGTAGTAAATGTCTTAGAAGAAACGGAGAAAAAAATTAATCAAAATCTTCAACGAAAGGGGTAAATGAAAAGACAAACAAAATATTTTTTAAGATTTAAATATACTTTATGAGCGACTACTGAGGAGGACGTGAGATGCCGCTACTAATAAAGGGTTTGAAACAAGAGATGGTAAAATGTGCGGATACACAGTGCAGAAGTTGGGATTAACCAGCTATTTTGATAAACGTTATACTTTAAATGACCTTGAAAATACATTACCTGTTGAGTCTGTCTGCTTTTTGAATTAACATAAATTAGAGTACATTACTGCATCTATTGCAATCCTTTACAATTGGCTGAAAACAGTTAAAAAAGGGGGAATGCAATATGTATGTGAAGAGCATGTGGTAAAATTATGATTATTTATCACAAATTACGTCAGTTAGCATCTATAAGAAACTGGCCGCATACATATTAGGTAAAAATCGGCTGCATAATTCCACAATTTACGATAAATAACGTCTGTTAGAAACTAGCCGCAAAAATTTGACATACAATCGGCCGCATAATTCTACAATGTACAAAAGATAGCGTCTGCTAAAAAGTGACCACTTGAAGGAAGAATCTGCCGCATAAATTTTTGGCTTAATTTAACGGGGAAATGATATACTAATTCTTGGCAATGATTCAACGGAAGAAACGCGTATTTTCAAAATCGGCCGCAAAATGCGGGTATTCTATCTATGAAGAGAAAATTGTTCCCTGAGCAATATTATAACTTGCGGGTTCTTTCACCGCAGATAGACAGAACTTCTAAATGCGAATGATAACCAGGAGGCGACAACTGAAAACAAAACTGAAGAACACTGAAGTAGTGTCATTCATCGTAAACCATGAGGCTAATCATAATTCCCAGTATACAGAAATATATCAAAAGAAATACCGTATATACTCGCCAATAAGACGATTTTTAAAGACAAAATTTCAATCGTCAAAGTCTACCCCTCGTCTTATAAGCCGGTCAATAAAAATAAAAAAAATTTCTGGCAGTAAAAATATACAGAACAACGTCCATACTGCAACCACTGGACGTGTCTTTGAATAAAAACTACAATAAAAATAAAATCAACACATTTTGCGTTCGTCACATTTATTAAAATACAACATAGTACCTTACATAAGGCAAGTTTCCCATCCAAATTATAATGGCGGCCGATCGCCGTGAATGACTGAAGAAGGGTTAGCACCTTCAAAGTCCACCCTCGACTTATAGGCGGGTCAAGAGCAAAACGATTTCGCCGGCCAAAGTTGGGGGGTCGACTTATAGGCGGATCGACTTATAGGTGAGTATATACGGTATATTTGTAGTTTTCTGAATTTGGAGTGATGCGGAAACGAATAAGAATCGATTGAAAACATGCAGACGCTGCAATTCCATAAAATGGGGTATGGGAAATCTACATTAGTTTGGTTGAAAATTTACTAATATGAAATGAACGTGCGCACGCTATACCAGTGTACCCGCTGATTCCTCCAGAAAATTGTAATAATTTTTTTTTCGCTCATCAAAATTTTTCTGTACTAAACTAGTATATAGTTATTAACAAAACTTAATTGTTAAAATGTTTTAACACAACTTTATGGCACATTTCCGATACATTACATCGTACATTTTGACATTCCATTCAGTGTGTCCTATTTTGTACACGGGATCCGTCAGTACAGTCATTATAACCAAATAAAGTAATGCCATAAAATTATAGAGAATTGTCCGATATAATTTTCTAATATAAAATTAATAAGGATTCATTAAACAATAAGACATAAACGGTTGAACCCACTTAGCTGCTAAGTAGTACCGATAGTAACACGATGCTCATGCAAGTGTCAGTTCAATTAATGAAGCCCCTCTATCGTGTTATGTTACATTCTCTACGACCGTAATATCATACGTAACCAGGAATGTTTTGACCTTTGAGTGACAATAGCAACGTAAGATTGCAAAATAAATTTTGACACTCCAAATTAACAACAATATGTAGTCAGCATGAAGCCTGCCTCATTATCCGATCATTATATTAGAGTTTGACGTTACGATACTAAAGTGAATGTGGTCTCTTTATTACACGTGTAAGTCGTGCGTAATTAATTGATCACAATGATAACAATACGACGTATTTGGGCCACTGAACGATAAAAATAGTACTTGCATTTACGCCACAGAAAATAGAATGCCTACTACACCTAGTTAATAGTCTTTTCAACACAAGGCCTAGCCTATCAACACGTGACAAACCGAGTCATCCTAGCTAAAAATAGATGGGAGGTCTGCGTTAATGAGTGTAGTATACGTTGTTACGTAGAAAAGGCACCTGCGACAATGGGCGGATAAATCGGTGTACGACGGAACACCGGGGCGCTGCGCACATATTCAAATGGTGGATTGTAAACATGATTCGCGAATGTAACTGCGACAAATAACTATTGTGTTCTGTGGATTATAATAAGAAAATACTAAATTTGAAATATAGGCATTGGATGAGGTAGGCGTATCTTTTAGGTGGTATTATCGTAATAACACATGTTATTCGACTCTCAATCATAACTGGTAAAAAAAATTGTATGAATTCACTAAGTTTATTGTTCTCAAGATAACAGCCACAAATCACAAAGCATCTGGTAACGGATCATGCCATAATTATCCATTTGTGTGAAATAATATGATTTTAATTAGAGAATCATTTAACTATAAATAGAGATGTGTATATATACACATGCTGCATAATGTGTAAAAAATTATATAATTGTGAACTTTTGAGGAGACAATGAATAGATTGACATCATTTCGTTATGGAACCTGACGATGGCAGTACATGTATATCTTTAGTAGTTAAACTAACAGAATCTTTATGATCCGCGATTACGCACATTGGCACAAGTTTAATGTCACATTGTTCTATGGATCGTCGCGATTGCTCCCCATTACGCTCAGGTATATCTGGATCAGGCTTGATTCTTTTCCGCACCGGTTCCGACAGTAATGAATGGGACGACGATGATGTGAAGTCTGTGCCAAATTTTCGTGATTCATGCGTAGTGATCATATTACATAAGTCAGGGTTAGGGGCAACCGGGGATTGGGAACATTTATGTGGTGACGACATGCTATCATGACGATGTTGGTGATATTTATAATCACCGTATATAAGACAGCTATAGTTGTGTGGGCTGGTAGATCGGTCACGTGGATGGCTCAATGAGTGGCCGGGCAGTGGGTTCTCCTGATCATCTAAGAAGTGCTCCATATAATCACTGAAATAACAGCCTTTACAATGTTAACACAAGCATACCTTCCCTCTACAAAATGATTTAGCCTTATTCAAAATGTAATCTCATTGTATTGTATTTGTTTGAACATAAGACGATCCAGATATGACAACTCACACTCAACATTGAAGATGCCAAAATTATAGAGAGCGTATTGCGTTATTATCTTCACTTTCACTTAAGTAATATTTTCAACATTGTCAATTGGTAACTAATATATCCATAACTCCCTGTGTACAAAGTTAAAGGAACTCCACTAAGATTATCAAAGTAAATCAATGTAGACATCTCTGGTCTTAGAAATCATTTAAGGGTAATAACTGCGAACCATTCAAATAGAAACCTGTAAATACATTTATGGGACAATGCATTTCATAGACGCATATCACAGGCCTTAAATGCAGTTCCTATACATTGTACCCAATGCCAGTGTGAATGGGGCATCCCAAATAGTCAAAAATATTATATTGAAAATTTAATTCCATTATCCATATTATCATACAATATATTCATATTAACACGTATAACATAGCATATCTTTTGTTGTTGATAAGTTCGTCTGCTAGATTTTAACACTGGTAGTGTGTCAAAAAGTAAAACTGTCACAGTCTCGGATGAGAAGAACAGTGACAGTGATAATAATGAGGATGATGATGATGATAAAGATGATAATATAAATAAAATCTTCTAGGAAAATATCGTAAGTCACATCACACTGCTGCAAAAAGAGCAAAAGCATAGTAACTCCGGATCTATCCAAGGCGACTTATATCGTGATCCACGTAACCTCGAACTGTCCAAGCAATACAGATACAAAACTAAACAGCAAAACTATACTTTTCATCAATGATACATCGCTGACATCGGTATGATAAGGGAGATGCAATCGGTGGTACAAACAGTATTAATAGTAACATAGATCTAATACATGAGTATCGTAAAGACTGGCCACTCGTATATCGACAATTCCACTATTTGCAGGAAGGATCTCCATGATTGTCTACACTTCAATGAGGATGGTGCGATCAAGTTCACCAAAAATATCACAGCAAAAGTCAATGAAATTAATGGTGTTGATTGAATTAAAAATCAAGAAGACGCCTACCGTATGTGCACACTGCATTACTGATCAACACTGGTTGATATCCTGTTCCATTCGCCAACACCTTATCTAATAATACTTCCAGTAAATTACCACCATTTCTGCCATACATGTTCTACCTGACATTTCATCCACCTATGGATTACAATATACCCACCCAGAGGAACATCTATAGTGGACAGTAAATTGCTGACAGGACCATATATTGGTATTATATTATAATTTATAACCATCTTCTATTTATAGAGTTCATTCAATAAATAAATACCTAACCATTCCTATTATCAGTAACCATTGCTACTTGCATTTATTGTATATAAGTATCTAATATAATTTACATATATTTATTTAACATTTATGATAGTATATATTTTTACTCAAAAATACGATATACATACATATGTCTACTCAAGGGTATTAAAATTATAAAATTATACATAATAGTATATTCTGTTGGATGAAATAATTAATATATTCGTAATACAAATACAATATTGTATATATAAGAGATTTCTGTAATGCCATTTACATATACAGTGAAACTTGTATTAAGCGACCGTCCGCGGGACCGGCATGAGACGGTCGCTTAAGACAGGTGGTCGCTTAATAGAAATTGGGATATTTTTCCCGTTCGTTACGCTTAAATATTAT
>WURV02191576.1:0-12351 GCA_011762755.2 Epimenia babai | reverse complement strand
GATGAGATATTTTTGAGACTGTGATAGCCAGATTTAATGACGTTGCTGATGTGGTTTCTGAAGGTGAAGTGAGAGTCAAATATGAGACCTAGGTTACGGGCAGTAGCAGTAGTATTATCGAAAGAAATTGAAATTATCGGTGCCGGTGCACAATGGAAGGGTGAGAAGATGAATAAAAGTTCAGTCTTGTCTTAGTTAAGATTTAGTTTATTGCTCAACATCCACTGAGAAATGTCTTGAAGGCAGTCGGAAATTAGTGTGAGCTTGGTTGAAACTTTTGTTAGGTTTTCAGGATTTATGGATAACCAGAGTTGGGTGTCGTCGGCATAGAGGTTATTGTTGATATCGTTACTTCGAATAGTGTCACCGAGGGGGGGGTTGTATAAATCGAGAAAAGCAGGGGTCCGAGTACACTGCCTTGGGGAACTCCGTATGGTAGTGGATGCGGCTTAGACTTGTGATTTCAGGTTTGAACGATAAAAAAGCGGTTGTGTAAGTATGAGGTGATCCATGAAAGAGCAGTCTGCCTGATGCCAAAGCGTAACTCAAGGTGAGGGAGTAGAGTTTGGTGATCGATCGTGTCAAATGAGGCACTTAGATCGAGTAAGACCAGGATTATAGCATTGCCAGAAAAAAGTCCTGTTAATATATTTCTCCTGGAATCTGGACAATGATAATAACAGAGATGTTTGTATGTATGTAGAGGTAGGCTAAAACTAACTTGTATGGGCCATCATTGGGCCTTTACAAAAACAGTCTCATCCCTGATCAAAACGATGTTACTAAATAAGGTTAATGGTTAGTCTGATTTCCAATGGTTGGCAAATCACTGTAGTGTAAATGTTATGGTTGACAAATCAATGTAGTGTAAGTGTTATGGTTTAAAAATCACTGTAGTGTGAAAATTACGGTTCACAAATTACTTTAGTGTAAATGTTATAGTTGACAAATAACTGTAGTGTAAATGTTATGGTTGACAAATCAATGTAGTATAAATTTTATGGTTGACAAATCATTATAGTGTAAATGACTTAGTCTTGGAAAACAGTCTATCTCCGTCGATCAGATGCAATAATACAAATTAAGGTGTTAAATGCGTATACCACAGGAAGCTTGCAAAATGACTGTTTGCAAAAAGTCAATAGGTAAGGCAAATCCGACACAACAGTTTGACTCATAATATTGAAAGACGAAAACCATAATGCAGATAAAAGAAACGTCGTATGAACAATATAATGGCGCATCATTGTTTAATGCAGCTTCTTAGCTAAACAAATGTAACAATTAGATCATGAGCACAGTTTTCTGAATATCTTTTAGGGATAAGAGACAACTTCTTTCGCCTTCTGATGGTAACGATGAAAGCGACCGTCATTGTAACTCAAGTGTTACCTGTTAACAGTCATTGGTAACTCGAGTTACCTGCGAAACATCATTGGTAACTCGAGTGTTACCTGTGAACGTCGAACTGATGAAGATTCGCACGACTGACTTTGGTAACACCGGCAATTCATCGAGACATCCGCGTAGCATCTCATTGAACTTGTCGTGTCGAGTCGACAAGCTATCTGCGATAAAACGAGGCGGTGTTGTATTCACAAAGATATTCCTTATAGTCCGTTCACACCATGTGATTGTTTTGCATTATGCCTAGCTAAGAGTAAAGATAAAGGTAATGTACAGAATGTTTTTGGCGGCTATTCAGTGGATATACAATACCTTCAACACTCAAATATCAAACATCTACCCATTTTGTAGATGGGTTTACTCCAACAATCGGGGATAAATGACTTGCTGAGGATCATTACCGAAAAGTCTACCGGTGAGCGGTTTCAAACCCACGACCTCTCAGTTACGAATCCAGTGCTCCCACCACTCTACAAACTGCTTCCCCAAAGTAAGTAAGAGGGAGTGTTTTTTAGTTTTGTGTTAAGATTGCTGCGTCTATGGATACTAGGTCAGAATCACATCAATGTGAGAGGAATGTCAGCTATTCCAACAGGTATCCATTCCCCCTTTCTGAGAAGGCTCTCCTTCTGTAATGTAAATTGGAAATATTCTGACTATTTTTATTAGTAATTTTACCATTCTGAGATGTGGAGTCAGCCCCTCTGTGTTTGACTCCTGTTTTCTTCACCCTAGAATCAGGAAACGATCATAACTCCATTTACTATTGAATGGGCACATTAAACACAGCAGTCCTTATAATTTGATTGGAAAACCAATTTCTACACATAGTTCTTGCATCAATGATAATTCTGAACTTATACATAACTGACAAATACAGTAACATCAGGGTAGATGGTAGATATATAAACCAACCACCATGTCAGTTTTCCTTCTATCTCTACTTCTAGCAGACGACTTTCATTTATCAACAAATCACGTAATTGATATTCAGCTATTCGATGTCTCGAGTGAGAAAAGTTAATTTGAAATTTAATAAATACTCTCACTGGAACCGTAGCGCTAATATTAAAACTGCTTCCAATCCTTACAACCTAGAATTTAGGTTCTAATAATTGTAAATAGTCATTAAAATAAACTTCAGAATGCCCCTGCCACTGCTTAAACTGACATGAGGTAAGTTAATTATGTAACTATTAGTCTAATATTTAATAGTATTAGATGTAACTATGCTACTTGTAAACAACCCCACCACCCAGAGAACTTAGCATCATCTCTCAAAAAAACATAAAAATTAAGAATACAGTACAGGAATTAAAGCGTAGAAAAAAAGTAGGTCATAAAGTAATGTAACAATGAATAAATCATTTTTATACAGTAGAAGTATGCTAGTCGTAATCTCACGTTTTTATCGATTTATTGCTTCTACTCTCGCTGGCAGTGCCCCTAGCACCCACACCGAACACAGCAGCCTTACCCTCGGCCAGTGATTCTCCTGTACTTCCTGTCTTTGTTCCCACTGCACTGAGCGGCCCATCAGATGATGAACTTGCAGTTTTCGTTAAGCCACGAGGTTTGGTAATACCTCGAATCACTTTGCCTAAACAGAAACAAACACAAAAACATTATATATTTTAAAAATAAACAAATAAAAACAATATTAAAAACATGATCAAACAAACATAAATATAAAAATACAAAAAATAAATAAACATAAATGATACGATCATAAATATAAACAACAATAAAGACAAATAAACATAAACAACATTGATAAAATAAAAAAAAAACATGAAAAACACACAAAGAGACGCGACAACAAAAATGTATAGAAACATACAAATAACACGAAAACATTAACAAACATAAACAATACTAAAAACCGAAACAAAGACAAAAACATTATACACGGTGTCCCATAAAAAATTGCCCCCCTATACACAAGTGACTGTATTGCTCGCAAATATTGATAGATTTTCATAAAACAAAATACAATCCAATACCACGTGATATCTCCTGAGTAATTAGAATACAGCTTTACCATGCATAAGTAGGGAAAAATGACACTTCTGGCTCAATCTGTGTCGTTATGGAGAATAAGAAGTGAAGAAGGAACAAGTTACGTCTAAAATCCAAGTTCCGAATACTGTATCTATTTTCCAATATTATGATCGCGGGAATTTAAATTCACAATTTATATCCATGCTGCAAGTAATACCTATTTTATAAGCTATCGCACTCAAATAATGTTCGATTTTAGTGTATACAGTAATCCTCGTAAAAGTACAATAACGACGGGCGAAAATGTACAATCGAGTCGGGTGTGTTCAGGTAAACAATCTAACGTAACCCAAAACAAAACGGGATGACCGGAAATAAGCCGAGAAATATCGCGCAAAAAAACTCAGACTGCAAAGTATAGTAGAATCGCTAAAATACTTATTATTGTCAAGGAATATAGAGATTTGCCATATATTTTGTATTCGAAATTGTGATCTGGATCTCGAGGCACAATCCCGGGATTTCGAGATCGTGAATTTTTGCCGAGATCCCGGGATTTAGAGATCCCGGTATTGGATACCCTAACTACAATATAGCAGTATTACAAGAAACCAATACAATAACAACACAAAATGACAGAGGGGTGCAATTTTTTATGGGACACCGTGTATATTTGAAACATAAACAAGTATAAACAACAACAATGAGTGACATTTTACTATATTCAGAAAACACAAAGATATTGATTTGATATAGTAAAACATGCAGATAGTTTGATATGTTTGTTAAGAAGTCATGTATGGAAAAAGATTATCAAAGTTCTCATCTATGGAATAGTGAGGAAATTTACATTGAAAAGGATCGTTATAACCCATATCTTGCAAGTGTATGAGTGTAACTTATATAATAATGTTAAAGTAAATACGAGATACACAAAGGTAATATCTCTTGTCAGGCTGATATAAAGATTAGCATGTGTTTTCATATATCAAGTATCAAATGCAATGAGTGGAGAGACAGCAGACAAATTAAAAATAGTTGACGAAATCAGACAGTGCATACAAAGACGTAAATACAAACGGAAGCAAATAGAAATAAATGGTCTAATGTGGTAAATAGACGGTCTCATTAAATATATTTTTTACTATCACATGATTGCCCAGAAAATGCGTAAAACATAAATAATAGGGCACTTGTTAACACTTAATAATGTTAATTGATATTTCTATAAATTTCATCTCATTTCATTTTCATGCTTCGTCGCCGTGACAGACTTACAGTGAGCTACGACATTGCAAAAAATCAAACTCGAATTAGTATAAATAAAAAAGCATGCCTGTGAAATTATCAATATTAACCTGGAATCATGTTGCGAAAGCATGCATTTCCACATTTCTTGTTTTATTCTCGAGCCACCTTCAAGAGTCGTTGGCAACGAGCTGTCAATCACGTTATCTCCCATGTCAATAAAGCTGAATGTGCTATTTTTTCTTGTATTAATTATGAAACAAGTATTTTTTATAAAAGGCACCTAATCACTTCATAATGGGAGTGGAACAATGTTTTATGGATCATCACTATTCAGAAAGTTCACGTGCGCCTAATTTTCAGCTTTATATAGGGGACGTTTTGGAAAGGGGACGTATTGACCCTGTGTATATCTAGTGGTGTCGTGCTAAGAAGCGCTGTCTGTCATGCAAGAGGGTGCGAGTTCGAATCATTATAAAAAGTAGGATTTTCCCGCGCTTCCCACTACAGGAAATGAACGAGATAAAAGGTTTTTTGAATACGGAAAATTATTGGTAATGAAATGGGTTATGGCAAATTCAACTAAAGGGACGCAATATTGTACGTTCGACTGCCATTTAATACTATTAATAAAGTAGCACTTAAAACTTTCCTTTTAATACTCTTTCCGTACAATTCTTCAAGTAAGTCAGGTGCAATTTTCGAATTATACATATTTATCGATATTTCAACAGCCTTTTATATGTCCAGCATTGAAACCATGATTAGATCCTTATATATAATTACCATAAAAAATTCCTTAAACAGAGAAACTATGAAAATCAGGAAGAAAGCAGTTGTAAAATTCAACTAACCTTTATTAATATAAAAACAATAAAAATTTTAGAGTAAAATTTATTCATAACATTTATAACAATTCATTTCTTTATTCAAACAATACTTATATAAGTCATAGATATAGAATACAAAATAATACTCAGCAATAATATTCAGCCATTAATGTAGAGTAAGTTATAGTCAATGTAATCTAACTGATCTTTGATGTCTTTGATCTCCCGAAATTTGAGTGTGTCTGATGAATTATAAGCCAGTGCCAACTGGCATCATCGATTACCCAGTACAAAAAATTATTGTGTATTTATAGTTTCGCAATATAGTCCAATGTGAATACGATGAAAACATTTGTAAGCTTGTCCAAATTCTATATACAATAACAAGAAATGTATTGTCATTTCTTAATGTAAGACAAGAAATCAGTACAGAAAAGTAAATTTTAAATTACGATTATTAAGCTACAAGATATGGTTAGATCTGTGATATATTGGGCGCCATGACAGTCGATATTTTGCGTGTTGGTGCCGGAGCTCTGAGCGATTTCAGTTCCGACGTAGCTTCGCTATCTTCGTCACGTGACACACGTGATCGGCGATCGATCGACGTTCGTGAAGGTCGAGAGAGCGGGCTGATCGACGCAGGACTGACCAACTTCTCGACCGCTTGCTGTTGCTGCTGCTGTAGCGAACCTCTGATTTTACGTAGTTTCTTCCGGTGTGCCTTGTCGCCAGCGATTAATTCCCTGAAATTATTTGCGCTCAGTAGGCCACATTGTGACGAATCTCTAGTGTTCGCAGTAAAAATGAGAGACAGTAAATGTTCATCAATGTGAAAATCAATAACACCACGAATATGACTTCATAAATACAGTTAAAAATTAGATTAATTGGGGAATTAACGAAAGTAAATAACTTCGGAGAAGGTTTACCCGTAATCAACTTCACCGTCGCCATCTTTATCCAGCATTTCGATGAGTCGTTCGACTTGATCTTGTGTCAGTGGCATTTTTATCGACTGTCAGGATGCAAAGAACATTGAGATTAATTCCTAAACAGATAGAATAATAAATAATAAAAGTTAGATTGCTACAATTTCGGTGCTGAATATCTTTATAGAATAGGTTGGAAATATCAAGACAGAAAGTGGCAGCCATAAGATTTTTCCCATGTAAAAAAATAACATAGAAATTATTCAATATAAATTAAAGAGAAATGATTTATGGTCTTGAAAGTATGACAGTACAATACAAAGCCAACATTCTTACAATAGTATTGCTTGAATTTTGTACTTGAGGGAGCATGGGACGGCGTGTTCATTTGGAATACGCAGAGCCTGGGGAAACCTTTGGTGACAGTGGAGTTGTGAAATGGTCATTGTGAATGGCTACCATAATTTATATTACGTAGCAGGAAGTGATACCCTTTCTCTCGTTATTTCTCCTTAGTTAAAAAGGCCTATTAAAAAAACTCTGATCCTCACACCCTAGCTATAGCTGATAAATCCGTTTAAATATCCTATTATATAATTCTAAACGGGTAGGAGTCTACCTAGAGAGCTCACATAAAGGTCGTGGTGTTGCGGTCAACTCCTGTGTATTACTCCTCAGTAATAGATTCATCTTATTAAAGAATAATATCACAATTTATAATGACGCCGTAGATTTCCTGATACCAACGTTATAAAATTAGGAAAAACGTTTAGTAAAGTTGTCTCGTATCATGACCGAGTATACTGACATCCAGTCCTTCAACGAATTCTGCCCGCGACACCGTCATACTGTTGTCTTTGTCAAACTGTCGAAACAAATCGATCAGACGCAGACTTTTCGAGGCGATGTACCAACGAAGAAGAGTTAGGGGGTTCTTATTCTTCAGATCCCCAGTCTTCGCGCCGTCTATAAAATAAAACAGTAAGATAACAGTCCGATTAAAACCACTAATCTCACGACACCTGACTACTTATGATGCCAATCTTTCTAGGACCCCTCATAGCAGACGATAAACGCGTATCGCTTCGATATTTGCGATCAGCAGAATAACGAAGCTACTCACACAACACATAATATTGGTAATGTTATATTACCCGCCATATAAAAAATGGTAAATGGCGACTGTTTGATAAGGAAACGTGACTTTGGTTCAACGTTAGTTTTCTATTGCTTCTAACCAATCTTACCACTCGCAATTAGGGTTACGTTAAAATTTCAAATACAACTCAAACATTGAATTTATGTCGGCGATTATTGATGTTTGAAAATATTCTTGTATCTCATCGTTATGCCTCGGCCTCGCAATTCAAATCTAAGTGCGTTCTAAAAGAATTAATTATCTCAATACACATAAGGAAGACTGTTCAGTTTGTAAGAAATACCAGTCTTTGGGAGGTCGTGGGTTCGTGCCTATGGAAGTGTGAATTCATTAGCGTTAATAGTTATCCCATTCAACTACCTACTTTGTAAGTACTTCATTGAGAGTTAAATCTTTTTTTCTTACTAACACCATGTGTAATACGCTCTATGATTTTCACTTTGTACTACTGGGTTACGCACCGATAGCGTGGTAGGTGCTAACGATACCGCCCACGTCCACGACGAGGTTGGGCAAGCATTTCTTGAGTTCTTCCAAATCGTCCATGAAATCTTGTAGAACGTGTGTTGTCTGCCTCAAAACAAAACATCGTATCCGTTCGGTTTGTTGCTGTTTATAACGAGCAATATTCTGGTCCTATCTATGACAGGCAATGATTTGTACACTTCTGGCCCATAACAATAAAGTGAATGTAATTAATTTATTTAATGTTATGCGCTGCAAACACACGTTATGCGCTGCAAACACACGTCATGCGCTGCAAACACACGTTATGCGCTGCAAACACACGTTATCCGCTGCAAAAACACGTTATCCTCGTACAATCATCTTAAATATTTCCTTCGAAAACAAAGAAAGTCTGTTCCTGTTTTGCGAGAAATTCGAAAAAGTCAAAATATGGAGAGTAAAATCGTTTTGTATCAGAGTAACGTAAACGTCCGCCTAATTAAATAGGGTATTTTTGCTCATCGAAAATTCTGCGCGTGTAGTAAATATCCACAGCCCTAGGAAAACCCGTGTTGGGCTCGTAGGCCTAGTGTCATGGTCGTAACAATGGCCGTGATTTTAAGTGTACTCACAGAAAGGTCAATGTAACCTAACGCCGATCCGTCATTCTTTTTTAGGCAATCTACAAGGACCGAGGCACCTGAAGCCGTGACGAGGTTCTGGGAAATCTACGTCGGTATGAAATACAAAAAGAATAAATAATGCATATACGCAGACAGAGAAAGCATTCTGGTTTTTCTGAGTAAAATAAGGGGTTGTGAACAATACGCAGAAGTTGTGTATGACACTAGGCACTTGTGTACAATACGTAGGATTTGTGTACAATACGTAGGATTTGTGTACAATACGTAGGAGTGGTGTACAATACGTAGGAGTTGTATACAATACGTAGGAGTTGTGTACAATACGTAGGAGTTGTGTACAATACGTAGGAGCTGTGTACAATACGTAAGAGTTGTGTACAATACGTAGGAGTTGTGTACAATATGTTGGACTTGTGTACAATACGTAAGAGTCGTGTCCAATACGTAAGAGTCGTGTACAACGCGTGGCAGTCGTGTACAACGCGTGACAGTCGTGTACAGTGCGTGAGAGTCGTGTACAGTGCGTGACAGTCGTGTGCAGTGCGTGACAGTCGTGTGCGATACGTGACAGTTATATACAATACGTAACTGTCGTGTAAAATACGTGGCAGGATTATCTTCTTACCTAAAACCATCTAAAACGCTAACTATTCAAGCATGTCCCGTGCGGACCTCATATAGGGAACTACATAAAAATACATGTTTAACTAAACCCATAATCTTCCTCATAATAGTTATTAATTACAAAAAAGCTAAGTTAATATTGATACAATACCTACAAATACGAATTTTCGTGATAGCGATTATTCTTTGGACCAAACCAGCTAGGACCAAACATTCACGTTGTTATTGTTTTGCTATAGAAACTAATAGTATATGACGAGCCATACATTAAAGGACTGGAGCGAATCATTGACAGCGAGAGCTTGAGCGATCAGACCGAGTCCCTGATCCGAGACACGCGTGTTGGTGAGATGCAAGATTGTCAGCGAACGGTTCGCCTTGAGCATGTCGGCAGCGGCTTCAGCACCGAGCAGGTCGGCGCCGTTCATCGACACATTTAACTCTTTCAGCGTCTCGTTTTGCTGTCAAAATGGCGTTTCATTACGCTCATCGTAATTACTATCATGTCACTATGGGATAAAATATACAAGTTCCAGAACACGTATGTATATACGTTTATTCACAAACAGTATTGTACACAGATACGCACAGATACGAGAGAAATGCACAGAAAAAAAACTCAACGACCTTAACATTACCATTCTTGTGCTCTACCGACTGAGTTACATGGGCAGACCTTCCCCTGTGCATTTGGTATTTCACATCGTCTTCAGAACACACTGCTTAAGTCTGTTTATGATACCAGCAAAAAACGCAGATATCTGTAACATGCCTAATGGACTGTAAAGTTTATTGGCTGATTTTTACAGTGTTTTCTACATTAACATAATGTTAGTGGATTTAACGGTTCTAAGTGTTGCATCCGACGTGGTTCTCGGAATAATTGAAGAGAAATGCACAGTTAAAAACAGATGCCTCTGATTGGACTCGAACCCACGACCTCCAGATTACGGGTCTGCTGCTCTACCAACTTAACTACAGGGGCAAGCTTTCGCATTTAGGTATGTTTATGGATACGCACAAATATACACATACATACGGGTAAAAATATTATATTATAACTGTAATGTTCCAATAAAGAAAATTAATTTATTATCGTAAGAAATGTGACGAATAGATTATCCAACATAGTCGAGTATTTTACTAAAAGTTGGGATATTAACTAATTTCGTTGTTCCGATATTTGGGAGCTTCTTGAAATAGATGTAAAACAACGACAACACTAAATTAAGTACTGTAGTTGTTACACCTACTTGCACGCCGTTGAGTAAAAATGCCATTCCAACAGGTCGAATCTTGTTCCAACTCAGATCCAAGTGCTTCAAATATTCGTTGTCAGCTTAAACAGCATAGACGTTATGACATTAGCTATGTTCCAGGCATCGCATTAAGACACTCAGCAATATAGCAACGAACAGCTCTGGGTTATTTATATATTTCCTACAGTAAGATTGTGCCCCATTAGGCAAGTCATTAGTCTTCATATTGATGGCGACTTTGCCTGCATAGGATTTCCTTTCTTTTAATATTTGTCCTACTTTTCACTGTATTATTCAACATTGTTATCCATTTCATTCTCACTGTAAATGCACATAGTTGTATCTACCATTGATCTGTATTACCTGTATACTGTTAGATGTTCATTTTATATAGTTGAAGTAATTACATTATAGTCTTAGACCATTAGGCTATTGTTTCATGTAAAGCGTGTTTGACAGCTCTGCTAATAAGTACACTTTGAACAAATAAATTTCATTTCATTTCATAAATTATTGTGGCCTATTAATACATTAACGATTACAATACGGTCTTAGACTTAGTCTTGAGAGTTTTAACTCGTGTAAAGTGTGGTTTAACAGCCAAGCTATTATGTATGCATAGATGGTAATGGATTTCATTTAATTTTCAACGTACGAGGGAGGTAGTAGGGGTAGAGGGAGGGGTACATTAATTATATTTTACCCAGCGTATTACTACCCATTATCCGTCATCGGTTACTATTTGTGGTTATCGCTTTCGTCGCTCTGCTCCCGTTCCACCATCAACCCAATTTTCACGCACGCATGCGCTTTAGCTTCAACCCATGGCCATTAAGAGATACCATAAAAATATGTCTGATTGAACGAAATCCGGTAGCGTGAGCAGAAAAGGCATTCAACTGGCGTAATTCGAGAACCTCATCAAAATTATCAATAGACATAAGGAACACGTGTAGCGACGAACTGGCAACGTTGTGAATACAGTCTGTTATCGCGGGAAAGCTTCGGCTCTGATCAAGCGATGTGCTTCGAGAATTAAGTTGTGTCGTTCTTGTATGCGGAGATGACATCTATAATCCAGACGGAATTAATGGCGCCATGTTTTTCTTTGATTTCTGACGTCGAGGGGCGTTCGAAAAGTCCTCGTGACCAGACAACAAGATATCGAATCGGAAACGAATTCGACGTATTCAAACTCTCTGTCATATAGGCGATATATTATATAAGTTTTTCACTTTTTTAAGTATGCCCTGTATTCCTTGTATTCCTTATGTTCCTTGTATTTCTATTCATTGATGGTAACCGTTAATTTGTAAAGCGTCTTTTATAGCCATGTGTTGGAATGGGACTATAAATCAATAGAATTTCATGTCATTTCATTTCACTGTTGTGTTAGGCTATGATTTACTTATATGTACTTACTATTGTGTTCTACAATATAATTAGTTATCACACGAGATGTATATAGGCGCTTTAGAGACATACTAGTTATTAGGGCGCTTCCCAAACAAAATGTATTACTATTATTTTATTAATATTTTTTATTCTATTGTATTCCCTCCGTTCATATCATTAAACATATGTGTGTTCTTCAAATTAGTAATTTCACACGACAATGTTTAAAATAGCAATTCAAAGGCTTTGGGGTGTTACTGGATGATAATAATAATAATAATAATAATCCATTTGTTTTGGAGGCGCCCTGATAACTGGTATGTCTCTAAGGCGCCTAAATAATACAAGAAATTCACATAATGATACGAGAAATTCACATAATAATACAGGAAATTCAAAAAGTAA
>WURV02191565.1:0-12355 GCA_011762755.2 Epimenia babai | reverse complement strand
GTTATTTACAATGAGATGATGACATAGCGGAGAGGTAAGCGACATAGAGATCATATATAGAGCATCTGAAGCACAGCGAACGTCAGAGGGAAAAAGCCCTAACAGAACCACACTGCAAGGGCTACCCAGACCCCCATTGGGCAATGGGGTTTAAGGCGCTTTTAGCCCGAAAAACGCCACAGTTAGTATACTGGTTAGAGCAGGATTTGAACAGGGGACCCCTGGATTCAAGGTCAAACGCTCTAACCACTACGCCATCTTCCCCAACTTAAATTAGTTAATCTGACTTGTAACTGCATTTAAGATTATATTATAGGCATACTGTCGTATATTGAGAATATTGATTTGTCAAGTGACCAGCGAAGAGAGAGACGGAGAGGGACAGGGAGAGGGAGGGGAGAGGAAAGGGGAGAGAGAGAAACATGGCGATTATCGTTATTATTGACGTTGTGACGTAACGTAACTACAGAAACCATAAAATTCATATTAGATATCTTTTATCATAAAAGAACAGAAGAATTTACAGAAAAACGGTTACATGAAGTTCGTGGGTTAGAGCAAATGTTAAAGCAAAATTTTCTCTCTATGGTTTGAAGTTAAATAACCTTTACCCATTAACATAATTATTGCTTGATGCAACGATTCCATTCTGTAGATATACGTTGATTGGCATTTTGAAAGCTATATACTTGGTAATTGTTAAAAATGTTGACATCTCCACTCAAATTTCCACAGTACATGTACGCCTTCGTGTGATCCAGGCGTATACAATGCCGGAATATCTCAAGAAGCGTTTTGGCGGTCGAAGGTTACAAATTCTTCTCTCCATCATAGCCATCTTCATCATGATCATCCAGAAAATTTCCGTACGTCTCGACTTTGAACTTTAACACGTTGGAGTCAAGATTCACAAATTGTTCCCTATCATATCGGCTCGGCATTAACACTAAATTGATATTCATTAAAATGCAAAGCAATAGTAATCACAATTATATCCGTATTTTTATATTAATTTATTATTATATTCTACGATTACTGTCTCAATCTAATACGCAGACATATTTAATATCATAACTATTGGAATTTGGTGCATACTTTAATCATCACAAGATATCATTATCTCCTAATTTTATAATACCCATTATTGTAATACTATTCGATTTCATTCCTACGATCTGCGATTATACTCTGTGTTTTCAATGTTAGGCCCATACTTTTATAAGTTGCCACCGTATACAGTGTTGTTTTCTACATTTTGACAGCAACTATAAATGATATGTAACAAATAAATAATAAATAAATCCATCCTTAAATATCTTGGCGCGTTTTCTGCACGCCCGAACAAGCGGGTGGTTCTGTTGTGGATCTTTGGAATTCAATATCTAAATCTCGTGTGTCCAGGTAGTGATATACGCCGGCGCGGTCTTCGTTCAGCAAGCGGTCGGCTGGGACCTTTACGTGTCAACGATCAGCGTCACACTAGTGGCGGCAATCTACACGATAATAGGTCAGTTGACCACTCCACAGACTCTTCTACGAACATACTTTTGGAATCATTACTGTGTCTGATACTGACCAGTTTTCACCTGACCACATTGACTCTTTTTTACACCTAATGTCATTTACCTCTATAATCAGTCTAGTTTTTAGCCAATAATCCGGGCCATAAATGCCCTCTTACCCAAGATGCAACCGATGGAATATCGGTCGATAGCTCGGCGATATACGCATAATATCTAATAAACTTAATTTCTCTAGTCAGTCTACATGGTATTGCACCCTCGGTTTTCTGGCGGTCTCCAATTCCGCAATTTGGTAACGGACATTACTGCAAATGGACAAGAATGACGAATTGGAAATTTAGTGTATCTAGGGTAGTTGTTCATTACAATAGCAATAATACGCTCCGTAAACTAAACTAGCGACTATTTGCTCAGAAATATTGAATTCTAGGCGGAATGTCGGCGGTTATGTACACGGATACACTGCAGACAGTAATCATGATTGCCGGCTCGTTCGTCCTCACAGGAAAAGGTCCGGTTTCTCTCGCTGGTTTTGCCTACAGTATTTTGTTACAGTACACTCCCGAACTAGGTCTTACAACACGAATCACGATCACGAAACACACAATAAAATATTTTAATACATCGTATCCTCTAATCCGTAAAGTGTCAAATTGTACATAGTGAATGGTATTCTCATGACAAAGGTTGGCTCTGCTACCATATATCGAGGTGGATGTGTCGGTTTTTATTTTCAAGTTCTAAAAACACACTCGACTTATAAAGTGCATATAAGATTAGTGAAGCGTTATAGACAAAGTTGGCAGAGACTTATAAACTGAAAAATAGAGTGCTTCTTTATAAATCGAATGATGCAATATTTTACTGTTCTATTCAGAGGAAATCTGATCGAACTATATATATATATATATATATATTTGCAAAGTAATTAAGATGGCGCCCTCTCTAAATAACCACGATGCCTCGTCCCCTCTATAACATATACATACATATTTACCAGATAGAAAACGATCACGCGGCAATTGCAGGTACACTCGACGCGTTAATTATAAGGATCAACTAACTGTTACACATTCCTGCTAGTATAGCACGATTTCATATTCTAAAACCGCTTTTCAGCGTATACCGTATAGGTCGGCATATTAATCCGACCTATACAATGTGTAGAGGATTCATTTTGAGTTATACTTTGGTGACATAGACTCAAACAGTGTAACCTATGCTGTATTTCGATATTTTCGATATGATTTATGCGTACTTTACTACTGATGTTATCATTGCGTAATATTGTATATATTGTTGAATAAATTTGTTCTTATCTTATCTAAATACATAATGCCGACTTATACACTGACAAGTGAATAAGCTATCGCAGTGAACGTGATGTTATTCCATGGTAGGTTTGTACAAGGTCGGCGGTATGGAACGTCTGTTCACGAAGTTCATGCATGCCGTCCCTAACGTAACACAGTGTCACCATAATGTCACGGCCGGTTTCCCCCCAGCAAACTCGCTACACATATTCCGTGACGCTCTGGACAGCGAGTTGCCGTGGCCCGGGACAACGATCGGACTCACACCAATGGCGGTACTTGCATGGTGCACCGACCAGGTATAACAGTAGTAGCACGAGACTAATTTATAGTAACGCAAAAAACATTAAGTGCAACACCTTTTATATAGGACCAGGTATAGAATTTCATGCATGAGCTAAGCCTAAAAGCATAGGAAAATTTCAAGTATATCCATAGCATTTTAGAATTTATATAGTATTTCCAAGTGCCCTTTGACATACATTATAACAAGCACTACAAAATCAGTCTATTATTATTTATTATTATAACGAAGTACGAGTTCTGTCTGCAAATTCAAAAATGTGTTGTGGGATTCTAAAACCGCTCGCTGTATTCATCAGATGATTACAAAGATATTGATATACGAAGTATGATATACGAAATTGTACTCATTCAATAAGGCGTTACCTTTGCTTGAACAGAGGGCGACTTTGTTAACAGCTTTTTACTCGATTTAGTACCGTTGACAACCTCTACGAATCATTAAGAACTACAGTTTAATATAATTAGGGTCCTAGCGATATCGTCAGTATTTTTAATCATTTTATTCCGTTTATTCGAAGGAGTAAGAGAAGGAAATTGTGTTAACATAATGATGAATAAAGTTCTATCAGGCTTGTGTTTAACTAGGTGATCGTTCAACGCGCGCTCTCGGCCAAGTCTCTCAACCACGCCAAAGGCGGCACTATCGTTGCGGGATACCTCAAGATTCTTCCGTTTTTCATTATCGTCATTCCTGGCATGATAAGCCGAGTACTATTTCCGAGTAAGCATGCACTTTTGAGACTATTTTCCCAAAAGAATCGGGTTCGGAGTACACGCGGAGGCGGACGGTGCTACCCAGAGCAAATGCTTAAGGGGACGGGTAGCGTAATGGTTAGATCGGTAGAATTCGATCCAGATGTTCCTCGATCGATTCCTGGTCTAACCAGTATGCAAGATCTGGTGGCTTGGAATGTGTGGCTGTCCATGGAATCTGGCAATCCCTTGCAGTGTTGTTATGTAAGGTTTTCTTTTTTGACCTGTTGCTGTTGCCGTGTTTCACTTTTTTGTTAATGGACTCGGTGGCGTTATTACTTAGTAATAACGTTATTACGTAGTAACCGTACTTATGAGATATCTCGTCGTCTCATTGCACAGAATCACCAACTATCACACTTATCGGGGTGTACGACATATGTAGGATGTCTGTTAAACTAAATTGTTTTATTTTAAAACAAAATCTATCAATTGAATTTTGATACGGTGTTATGGGTACAGTGATATATCACTTAAAATATCGCCACGGAGCGTTGTGTACTGTACTCAAAACGTACGATGTCTCACTACTCCAGACGACGTGGCGTGTGTCGACCCGGATATCTGCGAGAGAGTATGTCACAATCGGAACGGTTGCTCAAACATTGCCTTCCCCAAGCTAGTCATCGAAATTCTTCCTGAAGGTTCGCGACTTGTACTACGTATCTTCATTTTTTCGCTTACGGGTACGTACGTGTGGTAATACTAACAGTTCCTGGAAAACTAATAACACGGATGTCTTAAAAAAAGTTCGAATACGCATCATATATATGAAAGTTAAGTCGCAATTCTGTCTTCCCAACCTGTATTATCCTTGCAGTCATTCGTACACGACTCCGCATGCAATTTTTGGCTTTTTATTCATGAAATTAACCATTTAGTACGGCTGTAGTGTACCCTTTATTTGTGACAAATCACGTTGCTGAGTGGCTTTTATCACAGAATCACCGGACAATTATTGCTGATCTATAACTTACCTAAATCTAAACTCTATTGCCGGCGCGCGTTTACCCGCAGGATTACGAGGCATCATGCTGGCCGTGATGCTTTCTGCCCTTATGTCAACGCTTACGTCCGTGTTTAACTCAGCTAGCAGTATCTTCACCATCGACCTCTACCGTCGCTGCCGTGCCCGGGCCTCGCAGCGCGAGCTCATGGTCGTCAGCAGGTAACCGTTTCTGTAATCCGATCTCTCGGGTATACGCCCTTCAAAGCAACAGAACACTTTAATTACTTGGAGAAAACGAAAGAGACCGCCAGACGTCGGGAACCTATTTTCTTCAACACTCTTATCCGTAATTCTCCCTTTGCGTAAGTGGCAAAAATTTTTCTTATAACGAAATAAAAACATGTAAGAATACAAGAATTTACTGCACCATCTTCATTAATGGTGGTAATGTCAGTCGTAATTACAAAATTTCAACTCACTTCACTACAAATCTTTCTCAACATCCAATAAACATCCAATCACAAAGATCTCGTTCATTCCATACAGTGAAGAGCTGTTGAACAAATTTTAGGCTTGTGGTTTAAACTCTCCACATCTCGCATAAGAAGTCGCGTTTATAACCACTGCATTACTGGCGTCAACTGAACCGAAGGATCATTGACAAAAGGTTGCTCACGTCTCGAATCAGGAAACGTAGTCAGAGCCTAGGAATACTCTCTGTTTTAGTTTTCGTGACGTAGACTCACCGTAGTTTTGACGAGTTTAATGCGGTATTCTTTTACAGGATATTCATTGTCGTGTTGGTGGTTGTGAGCATAGCGTGGATACCAATCCTAAACGTGGCGCAGGGCGGCCGTTTATGGGACTACCTGCAGGCTATGACTTCATACCTCGGCCCGCCCTGGTGCGTCGTGTTCGTCATGGCTATTGCTTGGCCGAGAACTACCGAACAGGTTTACTCCTCGTTACCTACAGATGCACCGAACGTTTACAATAATTTGTGCTCAAATGCAGAGTAAACTACTACAGTTATATTTATATTATAACCGCAGGTACATTTCACGATTTACAGCAAAGTTTTGGAGAAAGGTAGATCTCTCACTGGTGCCAGCATCCCCCCATTTCCCCCGTGCGATACTCATTAGATTATCGATCATCTAGATTACTTAACGAGAAGAGTACCATGCTTGAGCATTCACTGAAAAAATAACCATTCGTACTTAAAGGCACTTCGAAAGCGCGGATTTCAGCCATACAACATAAAATCGTGTACTACTATTACTGCTGCTGAGACGGCGGCGACTGCGACGACAATGATTCACGTCCCTTCTTACGTCCCTGTTATTCTCGCATCACGTGCTATGCAACCATTGAAATTCCTAATACTTCATATGTCCCTTTCATCTTCAAAATTCCAAGTATCAGACTGCGATACAGATCACGCACAAAATATAATCACTCGTTCATTGCCTCATTTCTCACCTTATCAGAAAATTTCGCGCAAATCCGTTCGGATCTCTTCCTTTGAGTAACAAGCAAGCAAAAAACATTCATACACCCGCAAATTATCACCGTCTGATCATATGGAATAATAAAAATATATAAAATACACGCAACTACGTACATGACATAGCTAGGATTTTAGACTGACCAAGATGTCACGCTGAAGAACATTTTATCGAGTATATTTTTCGGCAAGTTAGTCGCCAGCAGTCAGACAAAGATACACCACTTTAAACATAATGATCTGGCCTTGCAGTTGTAACACACACCCCTGGAAGTTCCGGATCGCGCTCTATTGACCTATCTATCCATTCGTGAGTGCGTTTCCGTATCACAGTACGTAGTGCGCTTGCATTCTCATCTATCGTATATCTCACAGGGGGCGTTCTGGGCGTTAATTTGCGGTATCGTGGCGGGAATCGTGCGTCTTGGTCTGCACCTTGCGTACCCCACTCCGCTCTGCGGCGACCCGGAGACGCGCCCTCCTGTGTTCTACCGCGTCCATTATCTTTACTACTCCATCATATCTACCGTACTCACTACACTACTCACCGTCATCTTTAGCTTGCTCACCTCGCCGCGCACAGAGAAACAGGTCAACTTATTACGCCGATTTATGAGCAAGAGGGTTAGAGTTAGTCGTTGCATGAAACACACGAGTTAAGGTTGATCTACGAAAATTAAATTATGGTATGACTTCACATCTAATTTCATTGATTTGAAGATCAGCTTTAATCACGTGTCTAAAGCTGAACTGCTTATGTGCTTATATATCTTATATTACCTAATATCATATAGCTTATATTTATTTTTCATGTTCACGTTTTGAATTCACAGATTGTAATTCGATGCGTCGGTATTTGTAGCACTCTAGTTAGGCTATCTAATATCGCTTGTGTTGGTTTTGGACAATCTTATTTGTTTACTCCGTTTCATTCTTTGTGTGCGTGTTCATCATTATAATATTCGTCTGTCAGTTCTCCAGCATCTAACGTAACTGAGTTTTGTACAAAAGGGTTTCGTCTAGAAAACTAGTAGGTCCATACAAACCTTCGATAACAATAAAATATTTTTGTTACACGACTTAATTATGAAGTGCGAGGGAAAATGTTGCCGTTGTGCTAACAATCTTGACTTGGCAACACTGCCAAACGACCAGTTACGCGTTACTAGTCGTTCGTTTTATTTCCAAATTCGTAATTTCTGTGCGAACAGCTGAATCGAGTCACGTGGTGGACGCGCCATAGCAGCGAGCCACAAGGTGACGTGACGGACGACGAAGACGCAGACATTCCTCCGCCGATCTCTTCCGAAAATGATACGAACATCTCCGCAATGGAAATGTCAAATAAAATATCACCACATAACGAATACTCGTTGAATAATCCCACAGGTACGCTTTTGCGCGGTTACATTGGACCAATGAATGCTTAATATAACAATCTTATATCGCTCGTGGTGTGGTGTGCGACGTTTTGCACCTCTTTTTATATAATACCGTGAACTTTTATAATATCATCATTTTTACCGAAATATGTCGAGTTTTTCTTTCCTATACGATATTTTCGCCCTTCCTCCGACAAAACCACTCGAATCGTTGTTTTTCAAAGTCTCTTTACACACTCCAGAATATCTCTTCTTTTTGACGATGTTTATCGACTACGTTTGGAATTAACTCCCTTCAAGTCACCTGGTCATTGGTCGTTGTAAATGATGAGTCTCGAGAGTTACAAGAAACAGGATTACTGCTAGGTTAAGCACAACATTAGTAGTTGTTATCGCACGAATTTGAACACTTCTATACGATATCAGCGTTGACTGAACTTTAGTGTCACTTTGGCACCAAGGGTTAGAAGCGCTGCCTTCCATGCGAGAGGTTGCGAGTTCGAACCAGCACAAATCAAAGATTTTTCATGCGCTTTCAACAATACGAAATTAGCAAGATTTGTCGTGAAATGGTTTATGAAAAGTTCTTAGGGATTTAACAGGGCAATATTGTACGTGCGACTAACATTTATTTATTAAGTGGCACCAAAACCTCACACATTCCCTTTTTCTTTTTCTATCATTGATAACGTAGCACTAAAACCTCGCTTTTTCCATTTAAGGTGTACGCTTCAGTGCAATTATTCTTACCTATTCTCACACCGTAGATGCGCCTACGAAGCTGAGCCTACGCCAACGCACCTATCGTGTACTATGCTGTTACTCGAGCTTCCTGGAAGCGCGCAAGACGACCGCGATGTTGGAAGAAGAACTGAGGCAATACCGAGGCGACACCATGAAGCCGCTGTACCGTTACCTACTCTACGCGAACGCCATTTTGTTAATGGCCATTATTGTTTTTCTGTTCGCATATTTCGGTTAAAAATAGCCATGTCGTGTGTATTTTGGAGGCAATTAGATCATGCTTGAAAGCACATAGCGTCGTCGCAATACGTCGGCGGACGTCCTGTTGGGACTTCGTCGCAAATTGCGTTTGCCGTTCCAAGACCTAATCTGCCACCGATTGCTGATTGCTGTTATTCGTGATAAAACGCGCAATTTAAACGTAGCAAATAGATCGCCACACGCCACCATAGCACGTGAATAAATTAAAGAAAACCTAGTTTTTAGACCAGTAATATAGAAGTATAGCTCGATAAACAGTTGATCGGGTGTGTTATCGCACATGTAGTTTACCCTTGACAGTTAGATGGGTTCCGATGTTTAACCCTATGGTTCGTCATTTTAGTCAAGCTAGAAAGGCGATATGTCGTTTTCCTTCTTCTTCCATACCAGTATTTCCGAAAATCGTAGTTAGTTCCATAGAATATAGATTATAAATTATAGATTTTATGAATAAATCACGTCATTTGATATTCATTCGTTCTTCACGTTTTATGTTGTACAAACGGGTCGTGGGTCATTCCTGTGAAATACATTCTCTATATCGCGAGCCCCGTAGCTCTCCCTCCCACTACTTAACCCACTACTCTCCATAGTTTCCTCTCTTCTCTATCGTTTTATATATTAATCGTTGTTAGACATAATACTATATTTACCAAATCTCGATAGTGTTTTTGACGTCTCTAAAGTTTTTTCGTTTATCAAATCAATTTCGGTGTCTTTCAAATCTTTTTCTTAAACTAAAACTCATTAAGGTTTCGTCACACATAATATGCCTGTTCACGGAATTAGTATAACTTTTTGAAACAGTCTGCATATAAATTATGTCAATTGAAACGGTATGTTCGTCGTAAAGGGGAAAGGAAAAGTCGAGGTTTTGGTGGTACTTTATAATTAAATGTCAGTTGCACTTACGGTATTGCCTTTTTATATCCCTAAAATATTTTTTATAGTAACTCGTTCCATGAAAAATCTTTCTCAATATGCAAGCGTGGAAATCTTGCTCATTTCCTATTGTGGAAGACGCGGGAAGTAATCCTTGGTTTGTGCTCGTTCGAACTTTTCATCTCATATGAAAGGCAGCGCTTCTAGCTACTGCGCCACTGGCCGCGTGTGTTTTTGTCCTTTTCTCATTCAGTAACATCGCTTCATCCAACTCCAGTTTGTTTTAGTATGTGTATTACTTGGTAGCCTAACCGACTATGACATTCTGTACATTAGTTTTTTTTCGATATTTTGGTATGTCGGATTATGACGAAACAATTTCCGGTATGTGTAACGTCATCATTATTTGCGCACTGGCCAGGAAACATTGGTGCTATGGAAAAGAAGACCCTCAGAGACAGTTGTCTTCTTACGAAACAACCATGCCATATCCCGGGGTATGGTTAAAATTGAAGATAATACATATGCAAATATTGTCCACGCATATCCGTGTACAATACTTGCAAAATACGCAAGACTTTAGCCATTGTATCCCTTGTGTTCGTAAATTAAAAGACTGGTCGAAAAGTCAGAACATTAACAAGACGTAATTCCAAATGAATCTTCAGGGTTCCGTAAAGGAAATAACTGCAACTATATTTTCGGCTCATTTACACGCATTTTTATTTATATATAGACTATTTTATTTCCCGTGTGGTGAGAAGTAGATGCGGGAAAATTATTCAACTATGTTATCTCCTTTTAGTATAAGGCACAATAGTTATAGTCCTGCGTAATGCTTGACCTTTGCGTCGGTGTACGTGATAGACGTTTCATAAGCGACCTAAAACAACTGTCAGAAGAATCGAGCAGTGTTTCTTCTCTCCATGCAGTGAACGAGACAAGTCACACGACCTTTAGATGACTACATGAGTGCAGCAACGAAGGATTGCAGGCCGATACTCCAAAACGCGCCGCTCTTTAAACAGCCTGGAGATATTTAACAGAATAATAATGGTAAACGTGTGAATCGCAGCATACAGGAGCTAGCTCTGTAAAAAGTTATTGAAGGCTCAGTCAACGACAATCTTATAACATTTCTCACCCTTAGATACGCTGGCTGGTGCCACGACCTACCGAACAAATTTGGAGGCACATTCGGGCGTCTCACGCACGAGGTGCTCGCGGACCGCGACCCGGACAAGTTGATTTTGGCGCGCCTGTGGCCAGAAGACGATGGTCGTGCTGAGCGCCACAAGATAATCAAACAGAGAGCCGACCGCGGCGATGTTATATACGACGATGGAATGATTCCTGGATATACTGGTAAGAAGTAATATAGTCCAATTGGGACCATGACATTGTTCTATGACTGCACATGTCCTGTGAAGAAATGGTGCCGTCGTTACTGCGCTCCATAGGTTCCTTATAATACACCCAAGTTGGTAAATATATGAAAAAGTGATCATTCATAGCCCGTCAGATGTTCTAGGTCCGTATCTAGGGTTTTACAGTCTGTGGCTAAGTGCTGAAGAAACGAGATGATCAGCAGCATCTAATATGAGATTCACAGGTTGATAAGTATTTTACATTTTCTCGCAGTGGTCGTATATAGCTGTCTTAATACAGTTATGTTATTCCATAACTTGTGGATTTCTCGATTCAACTTGTCAATATCTGGATCGCTCTATTGTAATAGCGGTTGTCACGATGCACATGGAGAAAGTTTCGTTTAGTGGATCGTCAGAAATAAACTATTCACGAAGATGGTGTGGGATGGTTTGAGCGACCCTTCTCGAAACAGTGTGTACAGTGTATACAATTACCAAGGCGTATGCCTAAGATTGGGATTTAAGGTCAATTTTCTATCCCGGTGAATAGTTCGGTTTTAAAATAGATTACTTCGGCATCTTACCTGTTGATCGCGACGCGATGGTTCCGCGCAGGTCTCGTACCAACTCTCTTCGAAAAGCACGGCCGCAACTATAGGGAGGCGTGCAACGACGCCATTTCGGACTTCGAGCACCAACAACGCCGCGACGACTGGAAGCACGTGACTCCCTCAAATGTATTATATTTACCCATTAATACATATGCTCGATCTTATTTTCGGGATCCGGATGAAATCGAAAACATTAACATTCGTGGTCGTTTTAGATACATCGGAACCTCGATATGATTGATAAGTTTATAAATTCCGCATTTATAGAATTGGTCGAACCGTGAAAAACTGGCAACCTCATATTTGCTGATGTTATTGCGACGTCGCGAGTCTGTAATGATACTTCTGACTGCCGGGCTGTCTGTGGGTAAGGAACCAGTTCAGACACGCAAATTTGAGTGTGGTTACGTACAGAGAGTCTTGAAGGTTGCGATTCACCCCCCCCCCCTACCTACTTACTTCCGGTGCAAAAATCGCCATAAAGATTCACTACCATAATCATCCATGCTTTATAAGATCAAAAATCCTGTTTCCATTTAAGGAATTAAAAAGACTCAGTCCAAAATTCATTGTAATGCGTTATTTATTGACAAACATCCACACACAGTCCTTAAAGTTATTAAATAAAAAAGCTCAAATGAATAAAAAGTTATAAATAATCGGTAGAATTTATGTTTAATTGGTAACACCTTATTACTATTACTATTTCTTTCTTTTCGTATTTTACCGTTTTATTTGCACGGAGAGCAGTGGC
>WURV02191554.1:0-12356 GCA_011762755.2 Epimenia babai | reverse complement strand
GCTGCAGGGCGCTTAACGCTGTTCACGGGATTGTGAAGCAGGGCGTTGGCTTCGCAGAGATAATCGAAGAGGGAGGCCAGGGCCGCGAGTTTACGCCGGATGGTAGCCGACGCCAGGGTGCGGCTTTCCAGTGTCGAGCGCCACGCCAGCACGTGGGCACGGGTGACCTGGCGAAACTCGACCGGGTCCTCGATGCCAGCAAAGGCCATGAAGTCGCTCACATCGGAGCGATAGGCCCGCTGGGTATTTGGGTTGTCCAGATTGGCGAACCAGGTCACCGCTGCCGGCACATCGGCCAACTGGTGAAATTGCTGGTCGGTGAGGGCGCGCGAGCCGCTTTCAGGGGCCATGGGCAGGTTGATCTGCCTCGCTAATTCGTGCTATCGCTATGGCATGGACAACGTAACGCGATCAGAATCAGTTGAAGAAATTAGATCTCGCATACTGGAGTTACAGCAGGATCGCGCCGCTTCGCAGATTGCGGCGGCGGAAAGGAGTGCGGAGTTTTACGCGAAAATGCTGGGGAACGCACAGCAAGACAACCATCAGCTTCGGTGCGACATGGCCTCACTGGAAAGGCGCTGCAATCTGGTCGCTATCGCCCTATGTGTGCTGAATTTCTGCGGATTGCTCTTGAGCCTGTGGTAGGTAACAAGCGGTATCTCTCTTCGTACAAATAGGGTCTACCATAAGAGGTGCATTGCCCTAATCATAAAGCGGAAGCTGTATAGTGCTGGTTGATGAGGGAAGCGTTCCCCTCAGATTAGGATTGCTGGACGATCCACACCCAAGGAGAACGCCCATAACCTCTCTACCGTTCGATCTGTCCGCGTCAACGACCACCGCGCAGAGCCTGGAGCAGCTGATACGCGGCCGCATGCGAGAGGTCCTCGACGATAGGCTCGAAGAAGCGGTCTCCACGTTTCTGGACCAGATGAACCCGAACCGGCTCCCGAATGGTCGTCAGGCCATCGTCCGCAAGGACTACCACCGCAAACGCACCGTCCAGACCGGCCTCGGACTCGGAAGGTGGTTGCCGCTCATGCACACTGCCGGTCGCTGTCTGAATATTATGCTCTATTACAAAGAAAGCCAGCCAGATTAAAAATGGGGATAATGGGGTACACCCTACTTGAACCGCTATGCGCTGCTCGGGTTTCTACCTGTCTAGGGCCGATTTTCCCGACCACCCTGTTTGGGCGGATGACAAGAAGGCCTCAAGAAAATAGGACGCCCGTTGTCGGGCGTCCTGAGTTGGGGATTGGCACCCTCTTGTGCCGTTGCCAATTGTTTTGGCATATTGTGGCTGAGATAGCAAGGATTTTCTCGCATGAGTTGGCGAAATGGGGGCATTCTCAACGCTGGTGTGCTGTGGCATACTGCGTGGATGGAGCGACATTTTCTTGATCATGTGAAGCAGACCATCCGCAACAGCCGGTCGCTGAGCGTTGCCGGCTTGGGTGAGCGTCTGGGTAAGAGCGAGTCCCAAACCTATCGCATCCTGCGAGGCGAGGCACCGTATCACGTTCGCTATACGGCGATCCTGCGCGAGTACGTTGGCCTCGGCAGTCCAATCGATCGGGCAGGGCTACCGACCGTTGCGGTCGATTGGGTTGATCTCCGCTTACCTGAGAGCATGAACCGCGAGGCTGATGTCATTTGTCGGACGAACTTGCCCCAGGGCTGGCTTCCAGTGGATGCCGATCCGGCGGCCCTGAAACTCATCGAGATCATGGACAACCATTGTGCGCCCGACTACGCGAAGGGCGAGCATGCGTTTATCGATAGCCAGTCCACGATGCCGGAACCGTCCGGCCACTTTCTCATATGGACTGGGATCGGGTTTCGCGTTCAACACCTGGCCTACGTCGTCGGGACACAGCCCGCAGAGGTCATATTGACATCGACCTGCCCATCCAAGACGGTGCCCAGTGTTCAGTGTCCCTTGCAGCAGTTGAGCGTCCTGGGACGGCTGATTGGCAAGATCGTCTTCAGCGACTGATGGCCGGTCAAGAGTTATGGCAGGTCAATCGACGTTGAAGCGTCCAATCGGTCCGCAGGGCCGCGTAGCGTTGAAGCTGGTCGCGGACGGATGTGTCCAATGCCTCCAGGCGATGGTTCAGGTGCAGGTTGGCCAGCGATTGGGCGGCTTCCCGTTCCCGCAAGTGCTTGTACTCGCGGCGCATGGACAGGATGTCACGCCTGTAGGCTCGCATCATCTGCGCCAGCATGCGCTCGGAACGGCGGTGCGATGGCAGTTCATCATAGAGTTGGTCGAGATCGGCGATGCGGTCTCGGCGAGCCGTCTTTGGGCTCGACTGTAGCGTCTTGGTCATTGTGTTCCCCCACAATTTTTGTTTACACGTCGTCTACCCAGCGAGCAGACCGCCTTGACCTAGCATAGACCGGCGTCGGCTTGCAAGAAAAATTTGCGTTGCACGCAAACTACTTTCCTGCTACAAGGGAGGTCCATTGATTCGGAAGGGGGAGTAGGATGGCCATTTCATCTATTCAGGGGGCGTTGGCTCGACGGCTGCTACAGCAGTCGCAGGGCGACGTGGCGGCGGCGGTCGGCATGTCGGTGGCCGCCCTGTCTCGTTTTGAGAGCGGTATCAGTGATCCGCCAGCTTCGCGTGTTCAGGAGCTGCGTGGCTTCTACGAGGCAAACGGTGTCGAGTTCACCTCGGGCAACGGGGTTCGCGAACGCCAAGGCAGTGTACGCCATTTTCATGGTATCGACGGGTTTCGCGCCTTCATGGATGACGTGTATGAGACTGCGAAGACAAGCGGCGGTGAGATTTGCCTGTTCAACTCCAGGCCGGCACAGTGGCTCGATCTACTGGGGCACGACTGGTACGCAGCGCACCGAGAACGCATGGAATCACTCGGCGACAGGGTGCGTATTCGGATCGCTGTACCGACCGAGGAGACGAGCCGAATCCTGCCTTTCGCACAGCATCGTGCCCTCCACAGGTGCGAGTGGAGGGAGCGAGTTCTCTATACCTACGGGGCGAAACTGGCCTTCCTGGACTTCAGTAAGGACAGTATTCACATCGTCGTCCTGGAGGAGGGGGTCTTCGCTGACAGCTTCCGCATGCTCTTCGATGTCGCCTGGGAACACGCGACCACCGGCCTACCGGGCGAGGAGGTGGTACAATGACCTACCACGGAATACTGAGCCGTCACTTCGTTGCCGCCCTCGCCGAGCGCGCCTGCGGCAACGACCAGGTGGTTGTGGACCGCAGCACGACGGTGGTGGTCCGCAGGCGAGTGGAAACCGGGCGCGAGCTGCAGCGCCTCATCCTGCTGCCACCACGCGGTCACACCTCCAATTCCCCGACCCAGACCAACAGCTATGCCGAAGTCGAGCGCGCCACTATCGCGATCAAGGGGGCGGTTCGTGAGGGCAAGCAGTCGTTCAGCCGACTGAAAGACTGTCTCCTGTTGGTGAGTTTCAACGATGCGGCGCAGGTCAGCGATCTGGATCGCCCCTACCTGACTTTCGACCTCGATCACTTGGCGCCGGGCTTCACACGCGCTGTGCATTCTGCGGGCGAAGCCCCGTTCCACGTGGTCAAACCGGATGGTACCGGTGTCTACCACAGCCTACTCAACCAGACTGACGACTGGCTGGTGCTGCATCTGCACAAGGTGCTGCGACCGATGCGCTTGCCGGATATCAAGGGTCACACGCAGGCGCTGCCCCGTCATGCCGCTGACGCATTGACAGCGTTTTACAACGGGCTGGTTGCATACGGTGATCGACTGTTCACCGTCGATCCGGCGCTCGTCGCGGCGGTCGAAACGATACCCATGCAGCAGAGCGTTCCGGTGCTGCTGAATATGCTGCATGTGCGCGATACCGGCAATCACGAAGCCTGCACGGCCTTCGGCATGGTCTTGAAGATCGGCCGGCGCAACCCGTCTGTCGTGATCGACATCATCGCGGAGGCGCTGGCGACCGACTCCGTTCCCGGCTACTACGCCCATCAGTTGACAGCAAAATTGGGGCGAATTGCATCGACCGCGCCAATTCATGACCCAACATAGGCATCTCTCGATCATCATATGCGAAAAGTTCTTGCGTATCGTGGCGGATTTGGCCTAAGATGCCTGCATGACGACCGATCCCAGATATGTGAACCGCCGCAGGCTTCCTGAAGACCGCGTGATTGCTGAACGGCTGCGCGAGTGTCGACTGTTGACAGGTCGCTCAATGCCCGATGTCGCCGACTCCATCGGCATCAGCTATCAGCAGCTACAGAAATACGAGGCTGGCCGCAATCGCGTCAGTGCCAGCCGCCTGAAACAATTGGCGATCCAGTACGACCGCCCCTATGCCTATTTCCTGGGCGATCTCGATGATGATCGCTTGCGTGCCGCTCGCTTGCTCGGCTGGCTGCGAGAGTTCGGGACGCTTCTGACTGCCTGCGCCCCCTTGACCCCAGAGGACCGGCGAGTAGTCCTGGAGACCGCGACCGACTTGGCTCGTCGCCACGGGCAACGGTGAAAAGCGGCGCTCACGACCGGGAATCGCCGATCGAAAATCTACTTGTGGCCATAGTGCTATTCGGCTAATATTCTCACCATGAAGAATCAACCCTATTTTCTCACCGTCATAATGCTACCGATTTCAGACGAAGACACGCGGTATCAAGATTCAGAAATTTCCGAATTCGTCAACGGTGAGGACATCATCAACCGTGAAACTGAATTGGAAGAAGGTATCACATTCATCAATAGCCTGATGCACGATGAGAACCCAGATGGATTGCAGTGGAACTTCTTCATCGAAGCTAGACAAGGGAGAATTATTCAGGTCGTTGCGGACGAAGACGGATGGTTAAAGTTCCCCGTCTATCGTGCAATGTTAACCTGCGAAAGCATTAGCAACGAGGTCTATGTGGAGATCTGTAAACGCATGACAGTAGACCGGCACCATGAACACGACGGGGATGCGCAGGAATCGGACCTGCTCTATCTTGACTCCCCCGAGAATAGCGGCAACGACGCCCTTGGATGGGAATTGCCGACTCATCGCGACGACTACACTCATCGCGACTTCATCATCCATTCGGCCGTTGAATTCATGAACTCAGGCAAAGAGGCATTTTCCAGTAGAGAGATAGCCAATAAGGCGATAGAGGAGGGACGTGCAGCAACGTCGATTCCCAGTGTCATGCATAGGATGGAAAAAGATGGACAGCTGACCTGTGATCGTGACAATGGAAGGCCCCATCGATACGCGCTTGCAGACGACGTGATTCAGCCCCTCAAGGCTTCCTTGGAGTTGCAGGGCTGAGCGATCCCTGAGTGATACCTGCGTAATTGCCTCAGCTCTGGCGAGTGCCACGAGGACACGACCAGCGATCAACCGAGAGCCGCTAAAGGACCAGGTTCTTCACGATCTCCAACCTGTCTTCACCCAGAGACTCTCCCAGGGTTGAAGCCGCCTTTAGCGCCCCCCTCATCCGTCAGCAGATAGAACGTCTCTTCAACCGCGGCCTCCACAAGCTGCTGCTGAGCGACGCCAGCATTCTTGCCACGACCATGGCCTGTATCCGCCAAATGCCGAAGCGACGCGGTCACCGCCGGTCCCAACTCTTGGTGGCCTAGTTCCACGTTGTGCAGAGTCGAAGTCTTGATGCCGATCCGATACGAGCCGCAACCTGCTCACGCGTCAGTCCCAGGCTTTCGCGGAGATGGCCAATACTCGCACCGGACAAGGCTTCGCTGTCATACTCGGCAATTGGCTATTACGCCGGCAATATTTAGTGTTGCATTTTACGGCTTGCCGTTTTTGTCGTCCCGAATATTCGCCGCGAACCAAAGTGCATCATCAAATATCGTAATGGCATTATTTTCAGTGAGTTATAAAACTGAGTCGGCCGGACCGATGAATGTTCTGATACGGATGTTAGGCATAATCCCATGCAGCAATGAAGGATACCGGATTAATAACGTTTGGTCAGTGGCTTGTCTGATATTGATCTATCAACCAAGAGAGCTGTTTGGTGTCTCCAGCAGAAAGCGGAACTCATCGCGGAGATGGCTGTGCGAATCTGAGATGCCTGTCTGGGCAAGGCGGATCCTCCTGACTCAAGACTACACTGGAGGCGCCAACGGATCGTAAACGGCGCATATTCCAGCGCTGTCGTGTCGTCGAGACTCCATGATCGCGCGTCTTTCGGCCTTCTCGCGGAGGATAGCCATGACAGGGGTCCAGTGGCAATGCTGCGCGATGCAAGTCGTCTGTTGCGACCAAGCAGAGATCATGGCAGCGGTGAGACCAGGTGGCAATGGATGTAGGCATTTGAAGATGGCCAGCGGTCCCAGTTCCGTGAACTCACGCAGGAGCATGAACTCGCTGTGCATGGTCTCCGTGATATGGATCGGACGCTGCGGCTTGCTGAGCATGGCGGCGCATTCGCGAAACACCCACTCGAGGTGGGCCGGTTGAGCCGTGCGCGTGCCTTGCGAAAGCCAGCGACTGATCATCTGAGGGCTGAGGCCCGGTGGTGGTGGAGACGATGGCGAATCGAATATGGGGCCAGGCAGGTAACCGAGCGATAGGTAGCGACTGAGGGTATCGTGGATTTCATTCGTGATCTCAATGCGTGGCGGCGGGGGCGGTACGTCGCTGGATTTTCGCAGCATCCAGATTTCCTGGAGAAATATCAAATGGTGGTAGGGCATGGCAGCCGGTTTGCTCCCGCAGTAATTCTGCAGCATGCCCAAACTGAGATCTTCCGGACACCCTGGATCGGCTACCGTGCGTCGCAGACTAATTCCAGAGGTCTTGCGGGCGTGTATAAGACGTTGCCAATCGTCGGGGGAGAGGACGACCCGTTGTTGGTTGCTGTCGAGAATGGCTTGCCAGCGGTTCTCAACGTAGTGGATGTGTTCAGAGTAGGCAGTCCGAGTCTTTTCGTTCAGCCAACTTCTGATGACGGCGGAATTCAGCCCCCTCGGTGCTTCACCCCGGGTTCCGCGCATGAGCATACTGGCACCAACGCCGGTGTCGTATCGAAGCTGCCGCAGGCGTGCGACGATTTCGTCCGTCAGCGGGACACGGGGACGCCTCGTTGACTTGGTCGGTGATTCCGTCATGTTGCCTTCCTCCTACTGACCATTGTCGCGGAGAATGGTTAAGAAGGGCTTAAAACCTCCGAGCATTTGAGATAAATACCTTTGTCATAACTTTCTTAACCTCTTGCTGTTAGGATGTAGTGGCGTGGACTAGAAGAAGGAGAGATGCCATGTCAGGAGACCAAGAACTGCCATACAAGGTTGGAACAAGCCGCGACCCGCGAAATGACCTGCCGCAGGACAATCCCGAGACCGACAATGTGAACCTGGACAGTGCTCGGGTGCCAAATGCTGCGCGAAACGCGAGCCGACAGAAGGCCAAGGAGACGTCCGAGTTCATGTTCACGATACTAGCGATAGAGGCCACGGATCGCTATATCCGCCAGCTTCAGGCCACGGTTGAGTACTGGGACAGGCAGTTTCGTGAATTGAGCGAACAAGCCGCGCAGACGCGACAGTGCGCCCAAGACATGTTTGACGAAGCAGATGCCATGGAGGATCTGCTGGATTCAACTGACGCCGAAGACCTGACGGGTACGCAGCGACAATGGCTCCTGGACTATCTTGAGCGACGGGGCGCTGATCGCTCCGCGATGTCGGCATTGGACGTGTCGGTGCTCGTGAATCAGGCTCGGCACGAAATCTCTGCTCAACGACAGGATGCTACCGAGACTGCGGCACAAGCCGAGATGCTTCAACAGGAAGCCAATTCGGCCCGTCACAATCGCGATCAGGCTCAGACGCGCCTAAACGAACTGACGGCAATCAAGGAGAATTCTGCCCTCTCGCCGGACGAGAAGGCAGAGCTATCGAACGCGGCTCTGGAGGGAACGAATTGGCAAGAGCTGGATGCTGTGAGCAGAGAAGCTGTTGACCATCAAGCAACCGGTGAGAATGGCATCGTTGTTGATCGCCGACTGGCCGATGAATGTGCATCCGTAGAGGCTGACGCGACACGCCGGCCGAACATGCTCATGTAGCGATGACTACCGATCAAGTGATGCAAGACCGGATGTGTCCGCCGGGCGGGTGCTGCTGGAAAGACGCTCCCAGGTCCGGCGGTAGGTGTCCTGAATGGCACTATGCCCGTCAAGTATCGTGTCAAGGCTCCCGCGGATATACGGACGCCCATCAAGATACAGCGTCATGGACGAGCCTCTGCCTGTTACCCGTGACGGGGAGTGCGACACATGGATCGGGATGGCGATGCCGGACTCGGGATTGGCAAAGAACTTTGACAGGTTTGCAGTTAGCTTTTCGCCCATCTGTTCAAAGACCTCCAGGCGGTTTTCGTCGGTCAGCTCGATTTTGTGGAGCTTTGCGTACTGGATCAGGTCAAGATCACCCATCAGCAGGCTAACGCCCATGACCGGTACGTTGTCCTGCCCCTTGAAGGTGATACGGGATCGTGAGGCGTTGCGTGCCCCCGTGTAGATGTCGCGGGAGTAGGGATCGTCAGCAACGGCCTCGTGTGCAGCCGCCTTGGCCGTGTTGTTGTCGTTGGCTATTGCGGTCAATGACGCGAACGAGGCAGCCAACGCCAACGCAGTGGCGGCAGCACCACGCGTGAATGTGCGTGTCAAAGGGGATGTATTCTGTTTCACTGTTTTCCTCCTGGCTAAAGGCCGGGCTCTTCGCATAGCCCTCCCAGAGCTATCGTCTGGGTGTCGTTGTATCAGATATTGCTTTACTGGTCAACTATCTTGATGGTGGGCCTCAACTTGCCATCGCCAGCAGGATGACGACGACGATGATCGCGATGATGCAGCCCCAGTTACGAAAGCCAGGCTTGGGCTGTCCGCAGCTGGGGCAGGTTTTCGCTTCCTCGCTGACCTTGTGCCCGCAATTCCGACAAGTGGTGGCCATAGTGCTCCCCTCCGCTCTGTGTTAAGCTGTTCTGTGGCAAGGTGAAACAAAACGTAACATTCTGTTTCACCTCACCCGAGGGAGGCCACACTCATGCTCTACGATCAGCAAGGGCAGCGCAAGTACCTGAACGCCTTGGAGCGGCGGCGATTTGCCGTGGCTGCGAAACAGCTTAGCGACACGTCAGCGAGTGCGTTCTGCTTGACACTGTGTCTCTCTGGGTGCCGGATCTCCGAGGCACTGGCCTTGACGCCACGGCGCATCGACACGGCCAACAATTCCCTGGTCTTCATGACCTTGAAGCAACGCGGGGTCATACGTTTTCGCCCCGTGGCGATCCCGGCCACGTTGACGCAGGATTTGGCTCGCCTGTCCCGCAAGACGCCTCAGGACGCGGCGATCTGGCAAGTCTCGCGCACCACTGCGTGGCGGATCGTAAAACGATGCATGGATGCGGCCGGCATTAGAGGTGCCCAGGCATCACCCAAGGGCCTTCGCCATGGCTACGCGATCTCCTGTATCGAGAACGGCGTCCCCATCACGACCGTACAGAAATGGCTGGGGCACAGCCGATTGAGTACGACATCGATCTACCTGGACTTTGCAGGCGCGGATGAGCGAAAATTGGCCCGGCGAACCTGGGAAAACCTCTAATTCCGAGACCAGACGATTGATTCCTTTCCGATCTCGATTAGAGTAGTTGTGCGTGAAACAGAATGTTACGTTTTGTTTCAGATGCTGGATATTATTGCCTGCCTTACTGGAGGTCGTTCAGCAGCAATGATTGGGAGAGATAATGCTTATATATATTTCTCTTGACAGGGCGAGTATCTACATCGATAATGAGCGCCTATTTCGTCTGGAGGGAGAGAGATGCAGGCATATCAGCTATACATATTTGACTTTGATGGCACTTTGGTGGATACGCGATTGGCTATCGAACACTGCGTGCTTCGTACCTTTCAGGAGATGGCGTTACCGGAGCCGAAGCCTACCGATGTGCAGGCTACCATCGCGACGGGAATCGCCCTGTCGGATACCTTCCTGGCCTTATCTCCCGAAATGAAGGGCAGCGTCGACCAAGCCGTCGCTACCTACCGTACTATCTATCAGGATGAGAGCGCTGACAAGATACGTCTCTTTCCTGGGGTTCGCGATGTGCTGATCTCACTGAACGGGCGTGGCCGTCAGATGGTCATCGTGAGCAACAAGGGCGTGGCTGCAATTCGCAAGTCGCTCGTCGGCTTCGAGTTAGACGGCTTGGTATCGGACGTCATCGGTGATCAGCCCGGAATCGCCCGCAAGCCCGACCCGATGATTTACCGTGAGATCATCGCCCCTCGTTTCTCTCTCCCCAGTCACGAGGTCGTGATGGTGGGAGACACAGCCGCTGACATTCAGTTCGCACAGAACGCCGGAATTGCCTCCTGCTGGGTGTCTTACGGTTACGGCGGCGACACGGCATGTCGAGCGCTGTCACCCACTTACATTGCCGCTGACATTCGCGATGTGACGACCGGGCCATCGCCAAAGACGTCGCCCGATCCCCAGCTTGGATAGTGTCGATCCGCTTACAACTCCAGGCGACGGTGTGCAGGCACAGCAGGCGTCGCATCAGCGAAGCGATAACGTGGTGCCGTCGCAGCCAATTCCCGCCAGAAGTCGAAGGAAGTCCCGCGAGCGAAGCTCTCATAGCTGATCGCGTCCTTCAATCGCTGTAGGATATCCGCGTGCACTGGATTCTGCTCTTTTCCCAAGCGCCCGTCAACGACGAGTTCAAGGGCTCGCATGTGCGCTCGGTGTTTGATGGTGTTTCGCTTCTCGAAGTATAGCCAATCGTGCTCCGAGTTGCCGATCTTTTCCAGGCGTTCCAGGGTGGATAGATCCGCCAGGTCGTCTCGGTGTGTCGTCCCCCGCGAGGCGTTGCCCCCGCGAACAAAAAGCCGTTGCTCCATCTCTGAGGCGGGCAATTCACAGAACTTGTTCTGCACCAGCCCGACCAGCTCCTCCACGTCCACTGGTCGCTCAGCCCGCATCCGCGTCCCCGTGGTAGGGTGCATCAGCGCAACCTCCGCCTCGTAGTAGGGGCGCAGCTGCTCCGCGAGTTCTGAAACGCACTCCTCAGGCGACACAGTGTCATAGGCCGACTGGTTGAACAAATGCGTCAGGAATTGGCTGAACACCAAGCCATCTGAGAACGGAATGGCAGTCGACGTCCCAAGCCGAGGGCTGGAAATGAGATTTCGGAAGTGCCGAGGCAAGTGCACCAAGTGGTCGAAGTAGCGGCTCCCGTAGAGCGATGGTTCCAGGGAGGCACAGATCTGGTGCGCGAAGTCGTGCAAGTCGTACAGGGCATTGGTCGTCTGTAGACTGTCATCGGGGCTTCGCGCTAGAAAATCGGCTTCACGCACATAGATCTCGTTCTCTGCCACCGACGCCATGCAAGCAGGCGGTACCATGCGTTTCGACACTTGCATGATTCGCTCGTCTGCCAAGACGAAACGGTGAAACGCGTAGTTGAACAGCCGATTCGACAGACTTGGATGCGCCTGTATATAGCGATCCATGATCGCCAACTGGTCTCTATGCTCCTCAATGAGCGCTCGGTGCTCCCGGACATCATGGCGACTGGTCCAATAGATGACGCCATACCGCTGGACACCCAAGGCCAAGCCCCAGAGTGTGCCAGCACTTCCTTGCGTTGAAACTGGCAGATGATCTCCCGCGACTAGTCGCAGTCCTTCCAGCAGATAGATTTCGAGTTCATTCTTGATTGCGCTGACGCGCTTGTTGATACGCATCTCATCGTCGAACGAAGGATGCGCAGGTATAGTATTGTGTATCCACATGTTTTACTCCTCACACAGTCAATTATTGAAATTGAGCGGAGGCTATCACATGTGAAATGGCTAAAACAAGGATCTTCTTTAAGCCCTTGAATTACATCAATAAATCGTCTATTGGAGAGTAATTAACCCCTATCTGATATCGATACATAGAGTGATAATATAGATTACGGAAAGTCGGGCAAAACGAGCGCAATTTTCACCCGTCATGTGACATCTCGGCTGCTGGTGAGCAACCGGCTCTTCGTGTGTGCTAACAACGGCCATATACCCTGCTTGGCCAGGCGCTCCTGCCATGGCCGCTCACGAGAAAGCCATACTGGCTTGGGCCTTGCGTTATTTACGGCAGCTGCGCGCGGCTCCGACGAGTGACTCACGACCCATTCTCGTCTTGCTGGCCACCATAATAACCCGCAGCCAAGGTCGTGTGTTCTTGCTATGACAAGTCGAAGGTATCGGCTGCAGTGAACTCTGTTTCTGGATCTTTGGCAAGACGTATCAGGATGTGATGCAACAGCTCCGTGGCGAGGACATCGGGTGTGTAAAAGACCCCTT
>WURV02191543.1:0-12356 GCA_011762755.2 Epimenia babai | reverse complement strand
CATCTTACCTCTGGCAGAGAAAAACTTTTTGACTTCGAACTGAATTGAGAAAAATCACAAAAAAACTGTCCACGATATAAATGTCTACTTATATAAATAAGATATATATTATATATATATATATATAATTATATTATTATAGATAATTATATTCTAATATATTATGAGTGGGGTTTTGACTTAGGAATGTAGTCAACAGGTTCTGACGGCAAAAACAAAGGTATGTTATAAAACTTACCTGTTGGAGAAGTAGATGACATCGAAAAAGTTTTTATATTTTCCCTTTTTAGCCAAATCCGCGAGAGAGTTGATGGGCAGGAATGTGACCTTGACATTTTTTAGTTTGATTGGCTCTGCATGAGTAACCCATAAAAATTGGCAAAAATAAAGAGAGCTGAACTTCAAGTAACCAATACAGCTGTTGAGTTTTCAGATTTACCGAAAATAATATTTATATTTATCGCAAACAACACGATATATATATTAATAACCATAATATTTATATTACTAACGATAACATTTATATGACTAACCATAATATTTATATTACTAACCATAATATTTATATTACTAACCATAATATTTATATGACTAACCATATTTATATTACTAACCATAATATTTATATTACTAACCATAATATTTATATTACTAACCATAATATTTATATTACTAACCATAATATTTATATAACTAACCATAATATTTATGACTAACCATACTATTTATATTACTAACGATAACATTTATATGACTAACCATAATATTTATATGACTAACCATAATATTTATATTACTAACCATATTATTTATATTATTAACCATAATATTTATATGACTAACAATGATATTTATGTTACTAACCATATTATTTATATTACTAACCATAATATTTATATGACTAACAATGATATTTATGTTACGAACCATAAACCTCATGTAATTCCAGATTGTCAAATTGATTCGTAATCTTTCCACCATCATCAATGACTTCTTCTTCATCCTCATTTATTTCTATAAAAGCAAACTTTACGTTAGCAGAACATGACACAAATTCAGGTAGTCTTCAAGTAGATATTGGGGGCATCATGTTGATTCATTGTAAGTCCGTTACACCTAACAATGGCAGTAGCGTCATACAATGGGTACAATATGATAGCTAACATACAGATAGCTAACATACAGATAGCTAACATACATGGTCATGATTTAAAATTATTTCATATTAGAAATATATACAAGGGTTTATCAATTCCCTTCCATTACAATCATATAACGTCTAACAGACTAAAAGATGTTAGTCAATGTTCACTGTGATTAAATGTGAATTTCAAATTTGTAACTTTTCACCTATGAATTATGTGAATATCTATGTATATGGATGGCGATTATAACTGTCCATAGTTCAGGATGAAACATTGAGAGACACCGATCGGTTGAAACATCAGGTACACCAATCACACATATCAGGTACACCAATCACACATATCAGGTATACCAATCACACATATCAGGTACACCAATCACACATATCAGGTACACCAATCACACATATCAGGTAAACCCAATCACACATATCAGGGACACCAATCACACATATCAGGTAAACCAATCACACATATCAGGTACACCAATCACGCATATCAGGTACACCAATCACGCATATCAGGTACACCAATCACGCATATCAGGTACACCAATCACACATATCAGGTACACCAATCACACATATCAGGTACACCAATCACACATATCAGGTACACCAATCACACATATCATATACACCAATCACACATATCAGGTACACCAATCACACATATCAGGCACACTGATCTCAAACATCAGGTACATCGATCTCACACATTGGGTAGGCTGATGTCACCTTCCACATAGACTAATCTTACTACCAACTGAACTCAATGTCACCCACCAGCTAACATGGCACTGGTTGTCACGCTGTTCTTCGCCTCTTTCTTTATCGATTCAGAGTACTTTGTCCTATGTAGAATTTCGTGGAATATTGCTGTCATGTTGTATTCAGCAACTTCTTGTGATGTCTAGAAAGAATAACCAGCCCATGTGCGAACTATTCACTAAGTAAGGCAACAACCGATATGGTTTGTGTATTACTTTCACTTGTAGTTTATAATTTATGAACGTGTCTGAGTCTGGATCGGGGGTGGGGGGGTGTGACCTAGTGGCAAGATCAGTGGATTTAAATCCCAGAAACCGCTGGTTAAATCCCTGGTCTAACCAGTATATGACACGTGACAATAAGTGTCTTACCCCTTATTTGCCCATGTAGGTAAGGTAACCTGTACGAAATAGTTCTGTACGGGTTACCTCCCTTTGACATGGCTATTTTCTCAAGGTGCATCATCTCATTTGACATAGTCATCATCACTACTACAGATTGCGAGGAGCATGTGCCATACATGAGCAGCCTGATAGCCTGTCTGTAGACATTTAGAACATGTGATGTAAATTGACAGGTGCCAAGTCTCCTCACAGTTCTTTTTATCACACAGGTAATTTTACCAAAATAATAATACGTAAGGCTATCTAATTCTGTGTGATTGTACTAACTACGTGAAATTAGTGAAGGACCGATGATATACCCAACAGGTAAATAACAGCCTATTGCAACAACCGTCATAATCGTAAATTGGTGAGCTACTTGACTCATCACTACCACACTCATTAACAGGCAGCCGGGGAATGTATGATTTTGAAAAATCAAGATGATTCAAATTTTTGTGGCGTATGTAGATCGTTCTTAGATCTCAGGATACGAGTCCAAGACAAATTAGTTATGAACTCAACAATAAAAGTTTTACTATGATTGTCAATGTCATTATGTCGGCATAAAATCTGATGGTAAGCCATTCAAACCTACTGTAGAACTTCCAGTGGCCTGCAAATAAAGAGGTTGGAAAATGGCTTCCATATATCACACTACTCCAGACATAATTCATACTCTATTACAATCGGCGATTTATTTCAAAGGATGTAAGCATTGTATCGGTCATTGCATACCTCAAAGTTTTCAGTATCAGCTCGTGTAATGGAGCACCAAACTAGGTTATTACCAAAGAACTCCAGATATGTTGGCAATATTGCTTGAAGTGCATACATATTCAGACATAGTGCTGCACCTTGATGTATGCCCCATTGTGTTTCTTGAACATCTCCGGTGCCTCACTCTGTAACGCTGTAGCAATGTATGGCCCCACCATCATATCACCCCAGTAACCCCGCCGCGCATACCTCTCTCCATCCTGGCAAATATGATTGCATGATTTTTGTAGTCACTCAATATAAGACTATAAACTATAAAAACACATAGACTAGCCAAATCATACAGTGAACTATGGAAGCGAAATAAATAATGAGTGTAACATGTGTGAATTGGAAATTACTGAACATTTATACGAGGCGATATTTGCCAATCTTCTGTGCATATAAAATGCTCTGGTTTGAGGAAGCAAGATATGAATAATTATTCTGAATGTCATCTGTCATTTTTTGTTTTATTTGTATGCCCGAAAGGTTTCTTTTTCATCAATTGCTTCATGACAAATTGCACCACGTATTAGCCAACATTCCTGATAATCTATCTGACTTACGTATACAAAATGTGTACTGCTCTAAACTTCAATGTTTTTCCTCATCACCAGTTGAGTTATGATATCGAATCTGATAATCTAAATGATGTAGATAACAATTACCCAACCATAAACAATTTGTATCTTATAATAATTTTAACTAACACTTGCTAAATATACCCTGTGGCATACCACAGGGATCAATATTAGGTCCAACTTCATTTATATCGTATGTTAATGATATATTCAAGTAAGTAATCCTCCTACTCTACATAACTAACACCAGGGAAGGAATCTTTCCTATGTGGATGACACAAGACATAGATAATGACTCACATGTTTAAGTATGAGACCAGAGGCAAGAGTTTTATTGGGAATATCGTACGTGCCTTCGCGGATCTCGAACGCCACCCCAGTGTGTCGCCAGGTTCTGTAGTCCGACCGGTTGATCATGTCGCCCTGCCAAGAGTGATATCAACCAACCACAGTTATAAGTTATTCTATTGACACAATCTGCTTCCATTTCCATCAAGTAACATTGCTCTTGATATCATTAAGAGTTTTCTGAATATATATTGATGTAACACAGAAAATTTCCTAAAATCATAATTCCCATGCGTTTGAATCGAAAGTTTCTGATAAACATCAGTGCTAAATTATTCAGAATTTTATATATACCTTCAGGATTACCCAAAAGGAAGGTCCATTGCAACTGAGTACAGTCTTTAAATTTACTAATTTTTGAATCCACCTACATAGTGGGTTGATATAATATACATATATATATATATATATATATATAAAATCAGATGGATGCTGCGAGATCACAATTAATACCTGTCTGTCACACAGTCGCATGTGATAGTCCCAATCATATGTATTCATCCGCGAGTCGTAGCGCGCACCCATTATCTTACGCATTCGTAAATCCCTGACATTCAAATTAATCAGAAAATCACCAAAAAACTTATACAGTTCTAAAACCTAATATGATCCGTAAATAATAAATATATAATTAATTAATTGTATTAATAATACACGTATAATATAATGCGAGCATATTTTATCAGAGGCTCCGTAAAATGATCCCTCTGTTGATCCTGTCTGTTAAATAGGTCTTGTGGACTGTAATTGAATTATTAATACAGTTTGCTGGAAGATAACATCTGGTCTGTGGATATTTGTACCATAGCTGTGTAGTCCGTGTATTTTTATGTTCTGAACATATGACTTAGGTTACATGTGTAGTTCCTGTATTTTTATGTTTTGAACATATGGGATAGGTGACATACCAATACTTTTCTACATCAAAGACATCAACCTCGGGATTTCTCCAAAATTTGAAGATGGCCTCTAGAAAGTCGCGTTCTTTAAACTGCGGAAAACACAACAAATAAAAAAGTTGCTATATAAAATTGTATGCCGTTCAGCCAAACATGACGAGATGTCAGATTCAGAGCAAGAGTATTGAAAGCTGTTTCGATATATGATTATAATAGCTATGGATGGTATTCATTTTGCCTCACTGTCACCCTAAAACATTTACCTGATCAAAACAGCATCAATGCGGCAATCAAAAGGCGATATCTTGGACAAAGAACATGGCTGGAGTAATTTCTATGGTTCTAAACCCGCAATAACGATTGGTAAAAAAGTCATTAAAGTGGAATAAAGACTTGGCCTGAAAGTAAACGTTAAACATCCCACATCATTCTAATTTGTGATCTGTGACTAATTCGCTTGCCTTTGTTACTTGTGACCAACTAGTCCATTCATTACCTTTACCACGCGTTCAGTTTCACATATTTCCACTTTAAATAGAAGCCACTAAGTGAGCCTGTTGGTGTCAGAAGTGCAAGGGGGTGAATCGTGGCCTTTTATGAGAAAGGTTGAAAGTTCAAACCAGTACAAACCAAGTATTTTCCCCCACGCCTTTCACTTTCACAATGGGAAATTAGCAAGATTTTCGTGCTTAAATATTGAGAAAGATTTTTTGTGAAATGGGTTATTATAAAAAATATCTCAAGGACATAACGAGGCGATATTGTACGTGCGACTGACATTCAATCATAAGTAGCACCAGCTTTTTCCTTTTCCGGCCTATACAGAATCAATGCAATATCTGACAACGCATTCCTGCAACTATTACAATCCCAAGATTATTTTCATCTAAATGTCCTTTGCCCAAAAGTTTAACCCCACGCCTGTTGGTTTTGAAGAACAAGCACTCTTTGCACAACTCATAGACATCTATCAGCCATGTACGTGTACTTATGCCCATTTATCCAGTGTTAGCCATCGTTAACCTGATAAAGTGCAGCTATTGACTAACGCATGCGTTAGTCGTTAACCTTAGTTAGAAATAAATAGTTAGATACATTGAAAGCAAACAATAAGACTTCATTGAATCAAGACAATAACTATCCCATGTCTACTATTTTCTACGCAAATATAGATAAGGTTTACGTAGTTTACGTATATAGATAAGGTTTACCCGAAATTTCTGATATCACGAAGCAGACATGGCCAAACTTTTTTAGCCAAAGGTATTGAAGAAAATAAACAAACAATACAGATTTTATGTATACTTTTTATGCATTATGTCAATAGAAAAGGGAGACAATCACTTCACAATCTATTATAACGTGATTTTGCGTAGTAAATAGAGTTACTGGACCTTATGACTTGATCATATATTCTTATATTTATTCATTAGGCCACTTAGCGGGACTTACAGAAAAACATTTAGAATTGCAATGTAGCAATGAGTAGTTGCTCTAGCCTGTCATAAAGTAAGCTAAATATCAAAATATGTCACTGTATTTATGTACCTTAGGTACCAGGCTTAATGGTTAAACGAGATATAAATTAAATATTGAATGTCGCCTTACGTGAAGATATCTATTGACTATTAAATCTACCTTCAGCTGAGAGCAGTCCACCAGGTCCAGTTTCTCTTTCATATAATCAATGTCTGTGATCATTCTGGGAAGTGTACAAAGACGTGGTAAAAATTGTAGATATATAAAAATGTTTAATCCCACATGCTAGTTATTATTATTATTATTTTTAAATATTTAAATAAGGTAATGTACTGTTTATAAGTGTAAGGTGTGTACAGGTGATACCGCTTGTACTGAAGTAAAACCCTGTGCTAGTGTTTATGGTCTAGAAGTTGTTAAAAAAACTGCGCTATTTAGGAGTTATGATAAGTATTGGAGGGAGGGGGATGTGGGTGTAAAATTGAGTGGCTAGAATAAGAAGTGGATGGAAAAAAATTTAGAGGGCTCTTACCTATTCTCATGGCTAGGTAGCTCTCATTTCATGCAAAGAGGAAAGTGTTTGTGTCGTGTGTCTGAAGTGTGGTCCTATATGGCAGCGAGACGTGGGCAGTGAGGATGAAGGATGTGGATAGAGTGGAACGTAATGACATGATGATGGTACGATGGATGTGTAATGTGTGTATGAAAAATGGAAAGACTTCAGTGGAGTTGAGATATCGTCTGCGCTCGACTTATGATGTGTTTGGTGATTGCGTGTACAGACAACAAGACTGAGGTGGTTCAGCCATGTAGAGAGAGTGGATGATGGCAATTGGGCAAAGAAGTGTAGGGAGCTCGCTGCTGGAGTGGATGGGGGTAGTTTGGTGCTGGGGCGTCCTAGGAAGGCATCGGATGAGGTAATTTGAGGAACCTCAGGGACATGGGTATCAATCCTGACTTGGCTTTGGACTAAGTGAGATGGAAAAACGCTATCATATACAACAATCCCACCCGCACTAGCGTGGAACACCAACTTAAAAATGTACATGACCATGAAGGTGATGATTGAGTCCGTTGCCCACAAGATAATGATAATGAAGTTTAATGAAGTTTTGATAACGAAGTTTTATTTTAAGTGCCATATTATACCTTAGTCATTGTGACAAGATGATGCCTGCGACACTTTACAATATAAATAAAAATAATAATATGTCTCTAAAGCACCTATATATATTTTCTGTAATAACTAATTAAGTTGTATTACACGATAGAAAGGAGTCTTGGTATGTCGTCTTATTTTGAAAAAATGTAAGGGTAACACCTTTTGAGACTAATGAATTTTATCAGCCTTATGGAATAAAATGGATAATCATATTACATATATGCAAAAGCTCGCTTATGAATAAAATTCATTAGTCTCAAAATGTATTACCCTTACATTTTCGTATTTGTTAAGACTAATACAGTTCCCCATACTATAGCCTTATATTGAATCACTAAATGATATTCGGCAGCAAAAGAGATTAAATGAAAATATAGGACAGATAAAACAGAAAGATGAATCGGACAGATGGATTATTGGGTGGAAATGCAGGCAGGTTAAGACAGACAGTGATAAATATATTACGACTCACTTAATGAAGAGGTTTGCCATCTTCTCAATGTAATCACAAGTTTGCTGTCTCACCAGTACATTACCATAGATCTCCAAAAATAACTCGCACTTTTCTGCAAGAAATAAATTACAGCACATGAAAAATATATGAATATATAGTAATAATAAAATAATGGATATAGTAATATAATAATAATAAATACTGCATATAAAATACACATCAATTTGATAACACAGATTGCTGATTTTAGGGTTTAGGTGCGAGATAGAGCCTATTGTGCATCAACACGCAGTGGCCCAAAAAAATAGAGTGTTACATAAGTGTAACATGCTAGAAAAATAAACGTTTCTGTATTGCATTGTGTAATGCAATTGCTAATGTCATCCAAATTCAATAACAAAGTTGTAATAATTTTTACAGACTGGCATTGCCTCTGAAATGTTGTAATGCAGTCATAATATTTCTAAAATACCTATACACTGGCTTTTTCTATATTCCAAAAGTTTTCTGTTAACCATATATTAGGTACTGTATTCATTTTTCTCTTCAAATTATTAAGAGAGGGTATTAATTTAACAAATAAGTAGTATACAGTTTATTAAAACAAAATCTTACCTTGAAGTCCCATTTTGGATTGCGGTTCAAGGGCCAATGCTAGAAACAGCAACTGTCTAGCGTAGAGCTCAAGGCTGGTTTCAATAATGTAAAAGTGTAACTTTGGTAGTTTGCTTTGTCTGTAGGAATGGGCAATGGTGAAAAGAATGTGGCGAATATCTCCTGCTCCCAACAGCAGCATGTTTACCTGATCTGTGAATTAGACCATTAGTTTCATCATAACTGTTGTCAATGATTCTGATTCTGATCTGTACAGTGCATACCTCGCGCTGCGAGTATTATCGCACTTTACAAGTATAGATATAGAAATGTATTTATCACAACTTTACAAATATACTATTTAGAAATAGAACTAGATAGCCACTTTCATTGGGATAACCACATGAATAATACAACAAATAAATCATTCAAATCCCTAAGTTTTATCAAATGAATTTGTGGAACTGCTCTGAAAAAAAAACAAGGAACAAGCATTCACAAGCATTGTGGGGCCACAGCAATGCATCTTCTGTATGGGACCCCTATCAAACTAATAATATTCAGCAAATAGAGAACATCCAACGAGAAGCGAGTAGACGTTTTGTAAAACACAACTTCAGTAGAGAACCATTCACAGTAACTGCTTAAGGACCTAAAATGGCAATTTTTATCTGTGAGTATACTTAGGGTATACAGCGTAATTGGCGTGAGAGTTTAAGACAGTACCACATTTATTTCCATTCAACTCGTCTATAAAATTCAGCGACGGGCTAAAGCCCCACCAAGTTATAGAGCCAAGTGAATCTGTCATTATTAATCTTTATTCGGAGAGTACGAAAATGTACATTTATCGGATGTCCTAACGTTCAAACCATCGCCGACATTTGTAAACTAAAGAAACTAAGGAAATCACGTGAACAGCCTTAACGCGTGCTATTGGTGTAAGTAAACAAATTTTGTTCGACAAAAAATAAGCTGTAATAGAAATCATTTTAGGTTATAATAAAATAATTTGAAACTCCCTTCAGATAGTATATATAATTGCGTATAGCATATAAATATATCCGCTGCGATCACTCCGCTGCTAGATTGTTGATCAATTTCATTTCATAAGCCTGACGAAGCATATTGTATATATACGAAAGCTCGTTTATGAATAAAATTCATTACTGTGGAACGGAATTGCCCTTGCATTTTTTGCTAGACTATTTAATTTTGTTTATAAACATTTCATAAATCTTAGATGCGAAAAAAATATTAATTTTAATTGCGTCTAATGATTTTTATTAGCCATTATTACTATTCAATTTTATTTCCAACGTATTCACATATTCCGAATATAATCTTACTAATAGTGTTCTTGGAAATTCCCCATATATAAATGAAACTGAAAGTAAAGGCATAATTCTTTACTTTCAAACGAAAGTGTACAATTTTGTTCATCTTTATGTGACATATTTTACTACTGTTCATTTTACCACAAGTCACCATTTTATATAAAACTTTTTAACCGCTTTTAGGTAAAATTTTATTAAAATTTATCCCCAAAGTAATGGCCACAAAGTCTGCAAAAATGTACGTATTGTATTCCTATTTTATTTTTTCATAAAAAATTCAACGTCGTTTAGTCCACTCTAACTAACTTTAGGATATCCTACCATTACTTAAAATCCAGTTGACAACGTGTAAAAACTCTTTCAATACAAAAGAAATCCATTCAGAAGTTTGTTTCATAACAAAACTTAACAGCAGTGACTACGAACAGTAGAGATGCTAACGGGTTTTTTTCATACCATGACTATTACTAACTTCTGAAACAATACTTTGAAAGATATTTTGCGCCTCAACTTTGTTAGGTAATGCATTTGCTGTATAGTGGCACTCACATTATATTGATAATGCTAATGATTTGCGATAATGATTTATAGCGAATGCACCAGTGGTTTAGTGACTCACCAGTCATTAGCTTATTTATTATTTTGGTGATTTAGATAGGCCATAGTTTGTAATATTAACTCATAGAGAATTGATACACCCTTGTTTTTCTAAAATCAATATAAAATATGTTAACTGAATATGTGGAAACTACAATAGCCATTCTTCTGCAATTGGCGGTTATTTAGAACATAGTCATTTATTATAAATTAGGTAATTGATAGTCTCTGAACAAAAAAAATGACCAACCTATTGCAGACTCGCTTGTGGTGATGTTGCCGGTAACTTTGATCAGTTATTTAACCGTGTCAATGGTATACAGAAGAAAGCTGGCTTATTTGATGTGAGTTTCAATACAGTTTTCTGTCACAATTAGTTTCCTGTTTACTATTGACTGTTTCCTGTTTACTGTTGACCCTTTACTGTTGACAGTTTACTATTGACTATTCACTGTTGACTGATTACTGTTAACTCTTTACTGTTGACCGTTTACTATTGACTATTTACTCTTGAATGTTTACTGTCGACTAATTACTGTTCACTGTTGACTAATTCCTGTTCACTGTTTCCTGTTGACTATTTACTGTTAACTATTTACTGTTGACGGTTTTGCTGTTGACTGTTTACTGTTAACTATTATTATAGATATACTAGTCAAAGAATGACTAGTAACTTCAAAGATTAAAAGTTTCTTAAACTTGTAATCCTAGGGGCAAGCAAATAGTCCAGTGTTATGCATGCTTCACCTGTAACCATAAAATCTTAGATTCGATAGAAGCAACTGGTCACCTCTCTTACGATGATACCCAGCAAGTTATTCATCCCCAGTTTCTGCCATAAACCTGTATGTAAAATGGGTACACATTCAATATCATCTTTCACGGGTGATATGCGAGTGTCAACGGTATTGTATATGTAATGAATAGCAACCATCAATCTTCATTGTAAACCGCATGTGATAGACATTATTACCTGAAGCCTGCAGTCCAAAAATGTTGAACTTTAGCTTTTTATACTTTCCAATCAACTGATTATAAACTTTAAAGCCAAAAATATCCCGTGTGATTAACCGCATTAGTTTTGTGAAGTACGAAAAATGCACAAGTAATACATAATTATGAGCCAGACTTACAGTGATCTAAGTAATGTAGAACTCCAATGATTTAAAGATTACAGCATCCGCCCATTTTGATTATCATCGTACAGTATGTGTGCAGTTGTTGTTTTGTGTCGGTGACTTCTTTGGGGACTCGGAGGATGCGTGGAGGCCTTACAAAGATGGCACATCTAAAGGTACGGTACGTGGTTGCTCATTCACTCTCTAATCCTGGTCACATTTATTAGTTGCATATGTAAAGGTAAAAAGGTTAGGGTTACATTTATAAACCACAAGTCTCGGCCAAGAAAAGCTTTCAGATGCGCGTTACAGTGGAATGTTTATGGCAGCTATTCAGCACATATACAAAACCTTTGAAACTCATATATCACCCTGCCAAGGATAATATCGAGCATTTACCCATTTTGGAGATGGGTTTACTCCAGCAATCGGGGATAAATAACTTAATGAAGATCGTTGCAGAAAAGTTGATTGATGGGGGGTTTACGATGGAACATTCCAAAGCTACTAATTGAATCCTTCATAACTTGTTATACATAGACATTTGGCAAGCTGCATAAGTATGAGTGTCTTTTGAGTAAAGTGTATTAATGTCACATTTTACTGACTTTACCTCAATCTGATTATTTATTTGATTATTTATAGTAATTGTATTATTTTACACTTCTTTATATTTATTGTTGAAGGTAAGGCAGGTGTAAATACTATAATTTGATGTCCCTGTAAG
>WURV02191532.1:0-12356 GCA_011762755.2 Epimenia babai | reverse complement strand
ATTGTAAACCGCATCTGACGGCCTTTATTGGCTAATACTTGCGGTATATAAATGTTGTACTTTACCTTTTTACCTTTTAATACTTTAATAATTATAGTTATTAGAGACGGCTGCCATTAGTGATGTTTTAGACTGACAGTCGCACTTAATATTCCGCATTTTGATTAACCTCGCCACAACTACGGTAGTTGCGAGTTCTAGCCACGAATACATTATAGCTGCACAAGTCAAGATCGTAACCGTCATAAATTCATCGGAACGAGGAAATTACTCGAAACTACACAACTCTTTCGTGGAAAATAATAAATGCATTATTCCCTAATGCACGTTTCTAACGTGAATATTAATTTATGCAAATGGCAAATACTTACGGTGAGGTTTGCGTATACTGTTAGTATAATATTATTATGTATTGTAACTTTTTGCAAATTCACTCAATGGAGTGTTCATATATTTTCACATGATTTGTAATTTCATGAAGACTTAATATGCTTAACGCTGTACATTCATTTCTAATATTAGAAACAAAAGTGAATCCATATGTTCCCAATGCGTACGCAAAAAAGGTTGAAAATGCCAAAAAATTCATATACAGCGTTTGTGGATAAACTGTTCAATTATTATATGAAAAATTAATCAATTGAAATGTTTCGAATGATTACTATATGCAGAGTTTCACCTTTCAACTTTTTCGGTGATATGTGGAGGCCACACTACAAGTGCACCTTTTGTGCGAGGTGTTTCAATCTCTATTTTTATCAAATGTGGACTTCTCCAGCGCGTTTCACTATCTGGAACGAGCGAGACTTCCTCGCACATTAATAGAGATTCATTTTGAGCCCGCGAGTTACTGTGAATGTTGTAAAGGTTGAACGAAGCAATATTGTGTCAGTGATATTTAGTAGCTTGTATTTATATTTCACACGAAAGCAATGTTACAAGGTCCGTTGTATACTAATCTAGCCTAAACATAAGATCTGATGTAAAATAAAACAGCGAATGATAAGTAGACACCATTGATGTGTAGACACTATATAAATGGGCAGTCCGTCGCCTAGATAACACGGGCGTGTTGAATTAAATAAAGCACCAATTGAACCTCATCATTTAATCATTCCTTGCTAAGTATATGGTTGATGTCAGATATTCTATCCAAAAATAAAAATTCTAAAATATCGGAGATAAAATACAAGAAATTTTATTAGCATTGAACAGAAATAAAGGCTGTAATTTGCATACGAGAGCTTCAAGAAATTTCCGGTGCACTATTCTACTATTACTTGCATGCAAAAAGCTGAGAAAATGCATCATCAAATGAATCGATATAATTTGATTAGAATTGTAAGCCAGGTAAATCGTTTTCGTAATTCAGTGTATATGCGGGTCAATGCAAAGAAACGCTAATGGCTTGATTTTCGGTGGGAACTATTAAAGTGGGGAGAGATTTGAAGCGGGGAATACCCAATGAGAGCTACCAACATCCACCTGGTGTGGAATCCACCAACCGCGGAATCCACCAACCGCGGAATCCACCAACTACGGAATCCACCAACCATAGAATCCACCAACCGCGGAATCCACCAACCGCGGAATCCACCAACCATGGAATCCACCAACCATAGAATCCACCAACCATCTCCAGATTAAAATCTTAGTGAACTCACCAGATGTGATCAGTAGACAAGTTGTGGTTTAGTGAATAGTTGTTTTAAGCATCGGTCAGACAAGAAATTTTTTCGACATCAGGATGGTGCAGCCCTTGCACTGTTGTGTATCTAAAAGTTGCAGTTTCTGGACAGTAGACATGGATTCAGACTTAGTCTAGATGTAGAGGATGTAAAAACAATTCGTTGATGATCTCCTGTGATATGTAACGTGAAAATGTATAAATTATGATTGAACAAATATGATTTTAAGATTTTATGATAAGTTTACAGTAGGGTGTAATAATGAACAAATAAGCCTTTTTTGCGTTGGGTCGGTTTGGCGCAAAAACAAGCTAAACTACCTCGCTGGCGGCCTTGAATTGTAACGATAGACGTTACACCTCGCAACAACCAAAGGTTTTCTTCAACTATATTCACATTCGAATCGTCTCCCCTTGCCTTTTAGACTCGCAACATTTATTCGCAGTACTTATCGAATGAGATAATGACAGTAGAGGGCAACGCCTTACTGACTAAGGCTATGATCAAAGCAAGCCTCCATATACAGCTATACTTCATCAGGTGTCATGTGTGAATCTATTGATAAACGAAAGCTTGTGTTAATCACAAGATGTTCGTTAATGATGTCTTGTTACCTTTACTTTGCATGTTATACGATATGGCTAACACATCAGACAGTCGACATCTCCCTGGCGTATGGCCTACCATGCCTAATGATGGCCACCAGAAAGGTAATCTATTGCTTTTAGTGTTAAAACAGTTGGGATCTCTGGGGGCAACAACGGTTTTAACATCCCGTGCCCCTTAATACTACTGAACACAGGCTATAAGGGCAAGTGTACTCAACCGCATTACATGCCCCACAAAGTAGTGAAAAATTGGGCAAATCATTTGAAGTTGCTGGCAAATGAAAATTATCGGGAGGCGAAACAGTGAAAAGTGAGATACAATAATATAGCGAGACTACAGTAAAAGAGAAATGAAGAAGATGCCGATAGCAAAACTGAGAAATGAAGCGCAGATAAATTGTGAAAATAGTAATGCAACTTATGAACTCAATCTCAAGTCAGTTACTATGTGTATACGGTATTTTTATTTCTTTATGACCTCCACCGGTACAACGAGCTGTGTCCTGTAGTACAGATCACCCTGATACAGAAATCCAATACATTTTCGATAGAGGTTTTGAAGTTTTGGCAGTTTGTTTCCCTGTAGCTGGAGGATAATTATGAATACAGTGTTCAACCGCTGACGTAATCGCATAATGGAGGCGAGCTTACCCGATCACAACTGCTGAAAATTACCTTACACTGGATGTGGTATCGAGTTGGACTGAAATTTAATGTTTAAGTCGTTAACCACTTTTCTTGCAGAACCTCGAAACATCCTTAGGGAAGAGGGGTTAATTTAGAAAATTTAAGTCGCCGCGTTCAAAATTGCCGACGTGTAATTGATTAGGCATGTCGTACAAACGCTGAGGGCGATCGGATTTTAGTTGCATTCACAACACGAGCGTGTTTTAACCTCAGTTCAAGTGTGTTTTAGATTCAGTTCGAGAAAAAAATCATCATCAATCGAGTTTGATCAGTGGAGGAGCGAACATTTGCCAACTTGTCACTGGGGCACGCAAAAAATCATGGGCAAGTTTCTGATTTGCCTCGATTGAGTGTTAATGTCTTGTCGAAAACAGAGAAAGATACCTAGCGTGGCGAGGCGTCCGATTTTTACTATCTACCAATCAAAGTAAGGTAACATGAGGACAGAATACTAGGATCAACTAAACCATCTTTTTCAAACTCAACCAGTTCTCGGGAATTACCTTAAGAACTAGCTGCCGAATAATTACGTAGTGTTACAGATTTCTCTAATGTTATCTAGATCAGACCTCGCTGCTCATTCGTGCGTACTGTCGATTGTCGTACACCAATATCCGTACACGAAACATGTTACACGAGTTACAAGATAAGTCTGTCGTACTAAGCGCACCACTACCACCGTTTTTTATGTTCCTCCACGCTGATACCGCCGGGACCGTAGGCGACGACTAACAACAGACCGCCGATGACCGACATCGTCTGGAAGAAATCGTATTTAAGAAAGTCGCGCATCGGCCGGTAAGACGGGATGGTCCACCAGGCGTTCATGTAGACGTTGAGGGCGCTCAGGTACAGCACGAGGAACAGCGCCGACAGCTTCGTCTTGTAGCCGACGGCGATGAGAACGATGAGAACGGTCCCGCCGAGGTTCTCGATCATCTGCAGGATGCTCAAATCGAACTTGAGCAGCGTGAGGAACATGAGAACGAGCAGGATTCGCCCGCTCAGCTGAATGTACTGTTTCGGGTTGTTCTCGCCCAGCGATGGGAGCCCGGCGAATAAACTACGCCCTTCGGCTTTGCCCTCGGCGAATAGCATGAGGACCCCGCCCGAGAGAGCTAGATTCCTGCAATCATCGTGACATTGATATCTAACGAACCAGCTACAAACAATGCCCCGCAGTTTGGCGAAGAATTCAGCTATTTAAAAGTTAATGACTCGTTTAATAGTACGAAACGTCCCAGTGAATATCATGCCTTTCGGAAGAAAAATCCAGTTATCGAAACTGTTTTTTATAAAGTAATTCTATTTACGGGTTCCAATGCTTATATTTCATCGTCATTTAAATAAAGCTATCCGATCGTTGCAATACCGTAACATTTACATACACAGGATCCTCAAGCAATATAAACAGGAACCGGGGCCTATATATAAACAGGAACCAAAGTCTATACACAGAGAATCCTTTTGTGTCTATAAACATATGATTGAGTACCTACATAGAGTGTAATCAGAACCTACCATACCAGAAACTAAACTGCGCCTACATAAACAAAATTAGCATCTCTATAAACAGGGACCAAGGTCATGATACATCTACATCTACTCATGAAGTAGATGTAGATGCATCATGAGAATTAATGACATCGCCTATCACCTGCGCACAAAGTTAATAAGTGTATCTGTGAGCAAATTCAAATTTATAATACTGGAGATACAGTAGACCCCCGATCAATCACCCCCGTTTCCCCTCCCCGCTCGTTACATAAATATAAAGCCCACATTTCCTCCTTAATTACTTATTCATGTCATGATCCACCACACCTCGCCTCTCATCATCCGCGATGAATTACTGGAAACAAGGTTCTAACTGAATGTTTTTTACCCCGCAGACTATTGCCGAAGCAACGTCTGCTGCACAAACATCTTAAATTATAATAATACAATAAACAATAATACAATACCTGCAATAAATATACATCTAACAAAAAACTGTTCCATCTTTCAACTTGGCAAACCTCGATCTCTAAAGTCCTAAAGATGGCAGGAGAACTGGGGTCTATTGCGTATAGAAAACATAATGGTGATCAGTAATGCTAATCTAACAAGAAAGTTTCATTTCCAGACAATGGCAACACACGAATACGGAAGCAGAATTTTATATATCTTCTTACCTGGCTAAAAACTTTATGTCCCATAAAATGCTGTACGCAACTGTCTGCAAGAGAAACGAGCATGCATAAACGAGGTGAGAAGCGTGAATGAATCAGTCATTCAATAGGTCTATGCATTGTGCAGGGGAGTTGTCCATCCAGGGCGCACAATCTTCACCAATTCAATAATAACTGACCGTGGAAGCTTGGTCAGCAAAAATGGAGAAAGACACCAAAACACGGTGCTTGCCAACCACTTGAGTCTTGAAATCCCCGGAACGATATAGACATGAATTCCCAATATCCCAATTCACAAACCCCAGCGATGCAAAATTCAAAGCTACAGTTCATAAAACTCTAACAGGTCGGCCCTAAGATTTTATCCTCCACTGCACCGGAAAAATTTCACTGTCTGTATTTAGTTATGTCTAGATACTGGACATGGTTAGTAGCCTCTGCTTTCATTTAATGTAATGACATTAGGATATTTAAGTCGGCAGAAATAACACAAGACTGTTATCAGTTGACAAGTCACTGAATAAGGCAACATCGCACCAAACACCAGCACGTTAATCACCTTTTTCTAAAAACTTCTAGAGTGAACTATCATTACTGGCCTTTGAAGGTTCATCCATAGAATGGGAACAACTTCTTAAAGACTGATGTAAAGTTTTTAGAGTTGTAAATCTGAAGGTGTTACGGGGTTTGTTCATTCAGATTTTATTTTTCATAGGAGTCGGGGAAGTTATTTATTTTAGCAATGCACAAAATTACGTCAGAAGGCATCACACCCAGAGCTTTGTCATGTAGGCCGCGATGACCGGTGGTCTAAACTGAACTATCCCATTGCTCTCGTGTGTAGTCCTGTTGTAGGAGTGTTTTCCATCTACAATGTTTGACTTCGGTCCAGCTAATAGTCGATTCTAGACAATGGGATGACAGTTAGCTATTCCACCGATTCATACCCAAAACAGATATGACACCATTTTTTACATGATACACACCGCAAAAGCAGGATTTTACATCCGGTAACTTTAGTGGTGCATGCACCGATGTAAATTTTATTAATTAATGGTGGATTTGGCTCAGGAATCTATCATGGGTGAGTAAGTAGCATTCAGGTAATTAACGGTGAAAGAGTTGAAGGTCATTTTAGCAACGGTATGCGCGTACCTGAAGTGCGATGATCCCGAAGAGAATGAAGCACGCGATTGGCACGCGGATTCGCGCTAAGACCATCACACACGCGCCTAACTGGCCGAATAAATTTACGACGACAAACATTGTACCGAGAAAGAGCCCACAACTCCACGTCGAGTTCATGTAATCACGCTGTTCTCCCCACTGGAACCACATGCGGAGGCCATCTTCAATAAACGTGCTGATGAGACACACACGAGCGATGTGTGGCAATATGTGCTTAGTGTGTCGTAGAACCTGTAAGCAACAGTAGGCGCGATATATAAACATCTACCGTACGTACGCATAAATTGAGCATCATAAACTCGTAGTGTCGAATTAGCATCACAATATATGCGATTAAGCAGTGCACTTTTAAATTACATTCCTCAGTATTGTTCTGTATGAAATTATACGATAAAATCCAACAGAAAAAAATTGTGCATAGTATTTATCGTAAGCAGCTTGTAGACTATAAATAATTAATATGATAAAAGCTTTAGTGAAACATCACAAAAATTATTGTGTATAGACATAGAGAGCCAGGTTCCAAAAACGATATAAATTTCTTACAGAAGGCACAAGGAGTGTGGTAAGGATGTAGCAAGATTCGCTGAGTTAAAGTATGATGTGAGAATAAGGAGACTGGATCTAATAACGTTGAGGAAGAGGAGTGTGGTGGTGTGATTAGGGTTTTAAAATGCTCAACAGTCGTTGTCTTCCTTGTGTACATCGTCTGTTCATAATTCTTCATTCCTTGACATTATGTAAGTATAAGGGTGGGTAGCCGTGTTAGCTATGCTTTATCAGGAGATGAGCACAGTGCTTATACGAAAGCATGTGATCAATAAACCAGTTAGTCTATATAAAAGGTGTTGCCCTCTATCGTTATAGTTTCATTCCTTGACGTTGATGATACGTCAAGAATTTTCTTGGCAATAAGGCTGACACAGCATATTATATAAGACAAACGTTCAGTATTAACTAAAATGTAACCAACCTGGTCTGCAAAATCTTCGGCTTTGTCGATTAATTCCTGTTGTTTCGGCATGGTTGTCGGCTTTTTATCTCAATCGGCGACTTCTCTACGGCGCCGTATTTTGTCCACGTACGAGTCACGATACCGGAAATGTAATTTGACAGTCAAGATAACGAATATAGTTCAAAGGTCATAACTAAAGCTGAAATATTATAAATCTTTTGTTTTCTAATGAATGGAATCTGTAGATAGTTATGCTTCAATCTAAGCTAACGTTTGAGCAATAATTTGTTACTCTTAACCTATGAATTTCACGGCATCTTCACTAAACCCATTCTTAAACTTATCGCAATTTAATGCTCACTACGCCAATCAACATGCGTTGTAATTCCACTTTCATCACCTGATGAAGCATAGTGCTTATGCGAAAGCTTGTGATCAATAAACAAGTTAGTCTATATAAAAGGTGTTGCCCTTTTTCTATATAGTTTCTATCAACTAGACTAACACGGCTACCCACCCTTATACTTACGCCAATCAAGTACTTCGTGGTGTCGATTTTTAAAGGAGACACCATGACCAAACACTAAAATTCCACATTATAGTAAACTAGAGTAATAGACACGGAGAAAAACCTCTTTAAAGAAGTAAAAGACAGTGATATTCAACGTCATTATTATGCGAGAGATTTACAGAGATAACTTTCACAAACAATGACTTTGTGATTTCTTATATGTGTCGGTTTTGCCGCATTTATCGAACTGTTTAGACAAAATTTCTGTTTATGTTTAGAAATGCTACTAGACCTTATATTTGGCCGTACGCAAGTTTTGATCTCTTTTATAATTATGTAGTCCTACGTATCGTTACAAAAACCCTTTTACTCTCGAGTTCTTAACAAATTATAATGCAGTGATGGTCGTTTTAGAGAAAAGCGTGGTATTGATGACGAGGATGTCTCAAATTGTGGAACATCTTGCATTTATAACAATAAACTGCAATCATTCATTTGCCAACTACCAGAGCGTCTAGTTAGCTAAGTCTACCGCTATGTAGAAAAAAGTGAAAGAGGGTGTCATGGTCATCAATGATCAGTTATAAATAATATTAAATAATATGATAATAAATGTAATCCTGCAGACATGCAGCTGCGAGCTGGTTGAAGGAAGAGGCGTCAGGGCTGCCGTCTCGCAGACTTAAATTTAATTTCGGTTTCGGTCATCGATCGCAAAAATATAAAAAAAAATAAATTGAAAAACTTTTAAGTCAGGTCGTAAAATTTTAATTAATGTCCGAATTAAGCGTTGCAAAGAAAAAGTTATCGGAGTGTCTGGGAGATGGAATGGAACTGTTTGTATTTTGCAAAATTGTTTAATTCAAACTGGTTTTAATATAAGTTAACAAGAGAATTTTTGGCCGACGGTAGACATATCTCTGGGCGCAGTGAACTAGTGCGATCCACCCGCCGATGCACCGCTACGACACCAGTATATTCTAACGCTATCGCTAACCCTAATCCGAACCCTGATCTCACTAGTTCATGGCACCCTTATCTGATATCTATTGTCAACGCGCAGCTGATCTATGTGATGGGCCTACTTACCTTATAACGCGACTTTCAGTATGAAAGTTTTTCATTTGTCATTTTACATATAATTAATAAGAGAATGTTAAAGTTTATATTAAAACTTATTTTATTATTACACAGTACTCACAAAGATGATTTGGCTTCACGACCTCTAATGTATACGACGAGGCGACCCTATGTAAATCTGATTCAATCAAAGTACCAATGCCACACACGTGCATTGTTTAGGTCCGGGTAATGTTTCAGTAGGAAATATATTTGCTGAAAATATTTTCAGATTATTATTTATTTTACTGTTAGGAGCTTTTTGTCCATAGGACACTAAACTACATTTAAATACTGTACTGCCTTTAATACAACTGAATTAATTATAATCATCACCCAATATTCTGCTATTGTTAGTTTAATGTAATACATGATATAATATTCCGTAAGTCTTCACAGTCTGGGTCAACACTGGCCTCCACGGTATTTCACAGACCCAACATTTATCTACCTCTTCATGGCATAGCGTTACAACCACAATAATGAATCAACAAAAGGCTGAAATGTTTTCAGATACTTACAGAACCTCAAGTCCTGGTTCAAGCAAAAGGTTATGTTCATTGTGCAATCTGTACTACAAAAGTCAAACTTTGTTAAACGTTCATGACGCTTGTTTTTAATTGTGATTTGAAAGGAAATTTATATAAATATACATACCATTATTTTACATGGTTTTTAAATTTGACGTCGCTAACTTTGGCTTTTCACTTATTTGCTTTTTTCAGTTATCAACATTGTCCTAATATTGTCTCCATTCTATCTTATCATTACATATTGACTCTATGTATTGTCAATTATAAAGGTACAGTACAACACTTATAGACCGCAAGTATCAGCCGATAAAGGGTCTCAGATGCGGTTCTTATAATGTTGTTTATGATCTTATAAACTTTATTATAAAGTTAAATTCACGATGGAAGTTATTATCGACCATATTTTATTGTTCTTCTAATTCTAATTAATTCAGACATAGGAAGTGGTGACGTAATGATGGTAGTGTTTCATTTAACCAGATCGCAATCAAGACCATGACAGTTCTCACTGTCCCGATGCAGTGGACACTCACTGATTCTGTATCTGGTCTCTAACTAAGCCCTTTGACCTTACATGTGTATATGTGTCCATTATTCATGAGGCTAAAATTGGATCTTAATTCAGATTTCGAAGGAAGAGTTTGACTTCCAAGCAAGACGAATGTTGCCTGCTGATTCTGGTATGTCCACCCGTTAGGTCACTCCTCTAAATGTCATGCTCACTTTATCATTACGCCTGTTGCTCTATAAATATTGCTAAATTCACGGAAGTTTTGTACTTCTAAAAAGTGGGTAGTTAAAATGCATTCTGGCAAAAATTCTTATGTGAAATGAAATGTCTTGTAATACGCTTGAAGTAATGCTATTGGTGTAATACATCTGAGGTCTCACATTGCGCAGTGTGGACAACAGAAGCCGATGTCTGCTCTACCCAATTATCACGTTGAGTGATTGATAACGTGAATGTGACATAGATTATCACATTAAGTGACTGATAACGTGAATGTGACATATATTATCACATTAGGTGATTGATAACGTGAATGTGACATAGATTATCACATTAAGTGATAGATAACGTGAATGTGACATATATTATCGCATTAAGTTATTGATAATGTAAATGTGATATAGATTATCACACTACACTAAACATCGCAATCACCTCCATTATTACAGTGAGTAATTCCACTTTCAGGAAGTTTTCCCCTTCGTTACACTTCATTTTGTCCAATAGACACCGAACAAATATCCGTCGATTTTTCAGCCAATCTCCACAACGAGTTCCTGCTGGCGATGTTTACGAAATGTCAGCACATACCGAGTAAGAAGAAAGACGATAGTCTTCCCACAGATAATAAATTCGATCAACTCTCGTGCGATTTCGCTTCTTACTATCCGATGGCTTTAAAACGCCGATGCATTACGAAGACGCGAATTGGTCACAGGAAGTAACGATACTACTGTCAGTTTCGTGTCATCACCACCACCACCGTTTTACTGAAAGTTCACTGATATTGTGTAGCTACAGTTACCCGGTGTCCTCCCTGATTAAACGCCGTCTGGTTTTCTTACTCGATTAACTGGATCCCTCACAAAATAATGTCTTAACAATCATAGTTGTGATAGAAACTTTCTCATACAACCGCTACTGTTCGATTGCCACCCCTTGATGGTTGAGGATCCGATATTATTCTTTGATTAGTAAAAGTAAACTGATACTCTGATTTTTTGTATATCCTTAATAATAATGATAATAATAATAGTAAGGGCAAATTAAGTGGTAACACCTTTATGACTCACTGCGGAGATATAGATCACAAGCTTTCGAATGTTAGAACATTCTTCATCAGGTGAATGGTGTCCTAACATTCGAAAGCTTGTGATCTATATCTCCGCAGTTAGCCACTTAATTTGCTTATATTTTAACTGACTCACATGGCCACCACAATGAGTAATAATAATAAGGGTAATTTTTAAAATCTTATGTAAATTGCCTGAAATACATCGCAAGTCACCGTACAGGCGATCTAATAATTCGAAATACACAACGTTAGATTTGATCAATTTGATCGCAACATGAATGTGATGAAATTTGTGTGATCATGTGTGAGTCCTTTATAATATTGTGATTTGTGAATTATCGTATGTAAACTGTAGCCAAAGATGGAGCAAATCACATAAAAGATAATCGATCCGTCACATACGCAGAAATACTTTTAAAAATTCGCTCGATACGATATTCATACGGTGCGGGTAGAATTATAACTTAAATGATTCAAATAATCTTTGAAGTTTTTTTTAGTTGTCAAAGACTTGCCGTCGCCCACTGTTAAGAAGACTGTGCCAAAATCGGCCAAAGTCGGCCACACAACTCGCGCCAGCTTTCAGGTAATCCAGTTGGTGTTTCTGTTATGTTTTATTTGGGGAAGTAACTCTGTATTTCACATTGGTAGATACGTAATGAGCAATTGGCCGAATAACATGGCCATACTGGGCTATGTAGTAACTAGACTCGATGTTTTCTGTCGATGATTGTGGATTATGATGCAGAAAAGGTATTATATCGATCTAATGATATTAAAATGTATGATATTGACCTAATGATATTAAAAGGTATATTCATGTAATGATGTTAGCAAAATTTATGATATCGACCTAATGATGATATTAATAGGTATGATATTGATGTAATGATATTAAAATGTATGATATTGATGTAATGATGTTATTAAAAGGTACGATATTGATTATGATGATTTTAATAAGTATGATATTGATCTAATGATGATATTAATAGGTATGATATTGATCTAATAATGATATTAATAGGTATGATATTGATCTAATGATGATATTAATAGGTATGATATTGATCTAATGATGATATTAATAG
>WURV02191521.1:0-12356 GCA_011762755.2 Epimenia babai | reverse complement strand
ATATCAAGTATACGACTGTTATATCAAGTATTCAACTGTTATATCAAGTATACGACTGTTATATCAAGTATTCAACTGTTATATCAAGTATACGACTGTTATATCAAGTATTCAACTTTTATATCAAGTATACGACTGTTATATCAAATATACGACTGTTATATCAAGCATACATTATTAACAGCATTTACATGTTTTCGTGTTAGCGGACCGCGTTCTGAATAAACAGCAAGTCACCTACCTCCGTCCATTAAGTGGTAGAACACCAGATGGATCGTCTAGGCGTCGACGGCTTCTGCCCAACCGGATACTATGATCATCTTTGTATATTTTACGTTTCATAGGTGTACATTAATTTGTTTGTTTGGCACATCAAATTACGACAATGGTTCAAGAAGAAAGCAAGCATTTGATACAAAAGGATCGTGACTTCGGTGTGAAATGTAGTTTTTTGTGCTATAATTACGTACACATCGATCCAGTCGACCACACCCACCAGAAGTCGAGTGGATGTGTTAAGAGTAGTAACGTGGAAAACAGTCAGAACGAAAAAATTGTTAAAGACGTCTCAGACGAGGGCGAATCGTCGGTGCCCGCGCTTCGCGATGTTTGCGTCATTGTGGCAATGTGCACTGTATTGTTCTTTAACTGGGCGTCGATATCTCTCTTGTCGCCATTCTATCCGACCGAGGTGAGTTACACACGTGATGTCCGGTAATGATCGTTGATTGGATAAGTAACACACTGACGGGGGAAGCAGATAGGCGAGTGGTAGGAACACCGAACTCGTAATCGAAAGGTCGCGAGTTCGTAACCTCCCACAGGACGACTTTTCTGCGGCGCCTCTCAGCAAGTCATTTATCCCCGATCTCCGAAAACCGTCTCCAAAATGATGAAATGCTCGATATTATCCTTGGTGGAGAGGTATGGGAGTGTCGAAGGCATTGTGCAGGAGAGCTGCCAAAATCATTTTATTGTAAACCTGCATCTGAGAGCCTTTATTGTCTATAACTGTTGTACTTTGCCTTTTTAACGGACAAGTAATAACTTTAATACGTTAGACAATGGGGTAACCAATGTGGTTCTTTGACTAGCTGAGGAGGAATTCATAGAAAAAAACCATATACCTCCGATGGGACCGCATAATTTTAATATGCTACATCAAATACATCGTATATACGATAAAATATATTTTATAAGTTAGATTATTTCCTCGTCTGTAATTTAACACCAATCATCTAATGCATACTACGAGGTTAATTACAAATTTAATGACATATCATTCTAATTACTTCGACATTTTTAGTTCTTCGATACATGATTTTTTGTACCGTGATGTATGATCAAGTATGAAGTAAGATGGCGGCATGTCCCTTAGTGGGGAGATCGCTACGATGGTAACGCAGAAGACCCCCGGATCGACTTGTAATGGAAACATTAAACAACTTATGATGGCTTGTTTCGAGCGGAAATACGGAGAACACACCATAGCGCGGTTAGCGTTGTAACGGTGTGCGTTCTGTTGGCGCTAATCAACTAGCATGCAATGTAGATATTAGGTTGACTGCAGAACGTAATAAATCTTGTCACGGTTTATGTTGTAGATTAGAATTGCTGATTTCATGCATGTATTAACTTTTTTGTTTAAAGAGAAAGGTTGTCAGTTCAAAACGTCGGTTGGCAAGGTTGCTTATGATTTCTGGTAAACTCATTAGTATAAGCGGTGTGGAGCAACCAATCCTGAATACTGTTAATGGTTTAATAAGTTATACGTGGAACTTCGTAAAGACATTTATGCGACATTTTCAAGCTGTGACTAAAATAACAATGTTTGTTTATAGATTTACCGATTATTGAAACGTTATTTAAGCTACGTTATTGGTGATTAAAATTGATTAAAAGTTCCAGGTGGAAGCCAATAAGTTTCTGCTGTGACAGTGAAACCGGAATCAAATGTGATTTTCAAATGACCTGGAATATAAAGCTATTTATATAATGCTATTTGTTAAAATTATGCATTCGCTCATATTAGTTGTGTGATTTATTTCAGACCAAATAAATAAACAAAAAACCTAGGAAAACCCGAAAATAGTATTTATACGGTATACACCTCCCCTCCACGTCATCTCTTCATGTAGAAAACGCCATCCCGTCTAACCGTGTCCCCTTAGATGTTTCAGAAAAATCGACAATTTTTGGGGTAATAAATTAAATAAAATAATCCGAAGCAAGGCCAATAACATTATATTGCTGTGTATCAGGCCTCTTTTGTGTAAAGCCGCATACGAAATTTGTACAGTGACGTCTACAATATATGATATTTCCACATTCAATTCGAACAGGAATACGCATAACTCACAGTATCATCACACGTGCATAGCTTCACTGGTACACCCGCGGAATAATTTATCTCGTGATCCACCGTCCGGCTGCGCGAGCTAAGCGGGAAACAGTAGAAAAATCGATAATGCGTCGCCTGAATCACAATATCCGTGTATCGTAATCAGGAAGAATAATCGAATAATTAGGGGTCGTGTTGTTTTTTAAACGGTTCGTCTTTTTAATAACGCCGTGCGAATTTCAGCACTCCCGCCGAAATGCGGTGGTACACGCAGGTACAAATCGTCCGGGATATATAGCTACAGCATCCCGTGATATATGTTTGCGTACCTTATTTGCCGATTTATTTCTAGTAAAATATGTAATCCGTGTTTATAAACTACTTATGATCGCCGTGGAACACCATCGGGCTATCGTCTGACCGTCCACACGTTCGGTATATCGACAGTAATTAGTATGTTAAGATTAGATCAACTGTATCATAGCATTATGGATCTATAAAAGCGACGGTAACCGCATCGCGTTGAGTGAGCAGTCTCGACGCGTTAAATATAATTACGGAGTAGATGACCAGACGGCGTGAGGAGGAAACTTCTGCGACAAGACAATAGACCACGCCGGTCTTTTTCAGACTCGCGTCGATAATCGGGCTGCCAAAAGCTCAATACCTACTCACGTCTCTCACCACTAATGACGGTCATTGTTCCTCTCGAGTCGTTAGGCCCTCTTGTCTTACCCGTTGCCGCTGTATGTCTAGTTGTATTTATTTCATTATCTCCGTGGCACGTTTGAGTCCTTGAGTAATTTTGGCTATTCTTCCATCTCTCTGTTCCTTTGTTGTCTGAACTATTGTGCCGTGCCCGCACCGTGCCTCACACGCGCTCAGGTGTTGTTACTACGTACGTCTCCTTTCTTCTACGGTTGTTTTAGTCTACTCTACCCTTTCGACTTTAATTTCGGCATTGTTGTATTATTCGGCGTTACTGCCTGTCACTGAGTTTTCTTTATGACTCAGCTCTCTCTACGCGATCCCCGTATATATACCTTGCGCGGCTCCACAACTGAACATTTCATCCGACGAAGTATACTGGTAGACGCAAGTTTATTCTAGTCACATTAGTTAATTTATGAGATGTTAGCTCTGCATTATTTATTTCTTAAATATGACTACGGTAACATACATCGCCATGGATTTATGAATCAACGAAGACGTTAATCAGTACAAACTCGTTCACGATGATGGTGGAAGTAGGCTACGAGAGATTCCCCGATGAATTCGTTTGTGTCGATACCCGAGATTATGGATCTTGTCGAGATGAAGAACGTGTCATATCATTATTAGAAAAAATCACTCGGTCGCCAGAAGTTACATTCTTATACCAATATATTACGCGACACGATGAGGACGTTCTTACCAAGGACAGCGAGACCAAGGGACTGTTGGCGAACGAGGTCGTCCCCACGTATGGTTCTTACGACGCCGGGGCCGAAGAAACCCGGATATCTGATGTCACGAACGCGCTCAACGAAAACAAGTCGGAAGACGTGGGAGAATGTAACGTCAAAGAGAGGCTAAAATTTCGCGATGTCGGTATAATTGCATCGCTGTGCTTGTCGATTTTCTTCAGCTGGGCGTCAGTTTCTGTCCTGGCGCCTTTTTATCCAACTCTCGTTAGTTCTGAATATAAAGCACCTTATCTATTCGATACTAATATAGAAGTAAAAAATAGCCTATTGATAACTATGTCGTGATGGAAGTTATGCCATGTATGTTTTTTACAAGTTCTACCATTTCCCACTTGGCTAATTTCGAATTTTCAAAAAAATGCATTATTGCACATTGCGCATACACAGCAGCAGATATAATAACTAATTATTGGTGTCTTGAGCCGTATGGCTTACGTAATTGCGCTGGCAGGTTATTGTTACCCGAGATTTTTATATATGTTGTTTGAACACAGGAAAGGTCTTTTTATGGATAATAGCGCGCTCAAATACGGGATGTATGTACATACGAATTCGCTTTACAGGCCGCCAGTAAAGGGGCGTCACCAACAACAATCGGGTTCGTGGTGGGCGTGTTCTATCTCGTGATCTTCGCGACCGCGCCTCTCGTCGGCAGCATGGTAAGTCACGTGTTAGCGGTTACGTCACGTGTTTACGTGTCGCCATAGCAACTATATCAAAGCCTGACACCCATTCAGTATGTCAGTTCAAATTTCAACGATTAATATATTTGTTTACAAATGAACCCGCGGGGTTCTCTCGCTGTCACGCCCACGTTGGTTTGGAATTGGCAAATCCAGCGAATATTGACAAAATCGGCCATGCCGTACCGCCGCATCTGCTGTGATAGTATGGACAGCTATTGTGTGCTGTAACAGTAGACATGCAAATTGACACGAGATGATGTATTACAGAATATTGTAATGCGATGAAAAAACGTGCTAGCCTGTTGGGTATACCCTTTGTGTCAACGGACTGGTTGATGGCACCGAAACGTTAAACGAAGTCTGTTTGAGTATATATTAACGGAATTTTAATAATATGCTCAGTTTTAGTTCCTAACCTCGTCTAAATGGATATTGCCCCAACACGTTGTCTCAATTGTAAGGGGATGTGGAGGTTGTAAACTTGATCCTTGTGATATGTCGTGAACGAGTGGGCCATGTCCACGAGGGGCATAGGGTGCTGTAGGCTGTTTCACCCTGCGTGTATTTCTCCTTGGCTCGTCTGCCTTCCTGACCCCTGACGCTGACGGTGTTTAGCTATGTCTAGCTATGTTTACTTATTCTCTGACCATTGAGACTTCGATGTCAATCTCTGACAACGCATATAATTGCACCTGTGAAGTATACTTGTATACGAAATGTTAACATGTTCATCTAATGTGACCCAGATCGCGCGCGTCGGCGTACGGCCGTTGATGATCGGGGGGACGTTATGCCACGGAATCTTTACCATCGTCTTTGGGTGAGTCTCGAGTCTCTATCAAACTATGAAGTCATACGAAACCGGGCACATCGATTCGATAAGCAATTGTTTACCCCGCCCACTATACAAAATGCATTGTGATAGATTGGGGAGGAGGAAGCTTTCGTATTTGGAACATTCAGCCTTTCTAAAAAATTCAGAACGTTATTTTTCTATATAAAGGTACCATAATTTGCGACGACTGTCGGTTGGCGATGTTTCAGCCTGATGGTGCTGGTCCCCGACGGCTGGCCCTTCGTTACAGTTTGTTTCGCCGTGCGCATCCTCCAAGCCGTCGGCAGTTCTGTCACTCTCACGACGCTTTTCGCTTTTATCGCCGCAAACTACAAGAAACGCACCGTCTTCCTATTCGTAAGTAAAAAAAGCATAGCTCCGTAAATTACTTCTCTGCCAGCCCGGCTGTGGGTATATATGGGTGGACATCCGTAGACCGTTACTAACCAAAAGTTACTGCTCGTCCCACCGCAGGGATAGTTTGGAATGTAGGGAGGGAGTGACAGCGAGGTTTCTCGGCAAAGGTCTGGCCAAAGTCCACGGAGTCCGAAGCTTGCGTGAATCTGTATATCTGATAGTCTGAATAGGTGTTATATATCTGTATATATGCGTAGTCCAAACAAGTCATTAACAGGATATAATTTGAATTTTTCCCCATATCTGCATTTTACTCATTGCTATACGGCGCGGGGGCCCCTTTTTTCAAAGAACTTTGAATTCCAAGAATCAACCACACTCATAAATATTATGATATTCCGCTAAATGAGTTGCTACAAACTGTACGAGAGTTGTTTTTGATTGACAGGGCTTGCTGGAGACGTTTTCCGGTGTAGGACTCATGCTCGGCCCCGTTATCGGAGGTTTACTCTACGAGGTTTGTATTCTGAAATTGAACATTTGAATTGGGACGTCGTCTGGGCAGACGCAGGAGTATTATTCAGCTGGTAACCACGCATTCGCCGCAAGCTATCGGCCGTATTTTTGCGGTGTTGTCGCCTTGTTATTAAGAGTGCAAAACTTCCGAAAACCTTCGAGCCTATCGATGCCGACATACGGACTCGCAGAATGAGAGTATGGTAATCATGCGGGTATACTCGCACGATCAAGAGCAACTTTGTCCTTTTTCTCGCGCAATTGCTTTACATGTGCTTGCCACAGATCGATTCCCGCCAGTACAGTTGTGGAGTTTTTCGAGCAAAAAGCACATGGGAATCTGGGTGGCCCATGCAGTATGATTATGCAAGGGCTTTTTCCCCTGTGCTGTGGTTGTCTTTCAGATGCTCTCTGGATGGTCTCTATGGCCTATGTCGTCTTCTCCTGGTAAATTACCAACTATCACAAACGGAGCGCGCGACTTGTAGGCATCTCTATAGATGGTATGAATGGACGAAGATCAGTTGTCTGCCCAGACTTGTTAGACTCTCACAGAAGGTTGCCCTCACCCCCCCCATTATATTGTGGCTAATGCCTTTCACAAACGTTACCATTGGTAGAGGCCAGCACTGGCTCACACCAAGATTACCTTGGTCATTTGCCTGTTTGTTATTGACCTAACTAATTAGTGAAATAATTAAATTTCATGCCCTGGGAAAAATTTTGTAGGCCGGCGGGTTCGGGACGTCGTTCTACACTCTGGGAGGATTACAAATCATCTCGGGCATCGTCGTTGTTCTCATCCTTCCCGACATCTCTGGTATGGGCCCACCGTTTGTATATGAAACGTTAGCACTCGTGTGTAGTGTGTAGGCAACTCAGCAGTTGAGTGTAACAGTGAAGTGGTGGCTATCTGTTTGTATCTGTGTGTTAATGCGAGTACGTAGGGCTTTGTTTATAAATTAAATGATGAATCAAATCAGTGAGTTTATTCGTACGTATCCGTGGATTCGCGTATCGGGTCTGTTCCGTTATTGTAGCGGAACACTTGCTGGTTGTAACACTGCATACACTGTAGGTGAGAGTATTTATTTGATTTTAATTTATTTTTGTTTTATTCGCAGATACACACCCTTCCAGCGGTATATCGAAACTGACATTTCTAGCGCGACCCGGTACAATCGTTGTCCTCGCTACTGTGCTCGTCGGAAGTTTCTACATCTCTTTCATCGAACCCATCCTCGCACCACATTTAGATACCGTAAGTACCCCAATCCATAAAATGTACCTGGCGACAGCTTGTTTACGCACGTTGGATGTAAACTTCCGCATCTACCGATAAGACGAAAATACCAGAGCCCAATTCGTCGACTTTGTTACTTATATACGATATATAAACATCCCACACGGCTACTAACTGTCGTTTTCCGTATATATTCAGGTAAACCCGACCGTCATATGTTCACTGACGCTCGTCATTTACTGCAAGATTTCTTTGACCACGACCTTGTTTCAGAGCTACCCATTCTTATGGTTATCTGTTGACCTCACTAGTTACTAAGTCTACGTTTATTTTTCCAGTTCGACTTACAACCATCCGTGATCGGCGCCATTTTCTTCACCTGGCCAGCCGTCTACGCTATCACAGCGCCGATTTGCGGTCATATCGTCGAAAAATATGTGAGTGTAACGCCTGTATTATTCTAACTTGCTCAAATAAGACGTTTCAGCGTCGTTTCAGTGGGCGTTGATGAAACCCAAATAAGAAATATCTCTGTATTATAGTGAAACAACAACCGACGAAAAGACTACTACGAATATTGCTAAATACATAGTAATAGTAATAAATGTCTGGCAAATAATGAGATCAGATATCTGTAGCACGAAGCTTGATTTTTGCCCGAAATGTTTAACAGAATCACACGATGGCGCCGATGATGGTCGGAGTCGTGGTGAATATACAGTCTCTCCTCCTGCTTGGTCCAGCCCCCTTCTTCAACGTCGAACCGTGAGTTATCCGACATAAAATAGCAGGGATTGGAAATTTCTTCGTTTTATGTAGTTTAAAAATATTTTATTCATTTATAAGCTGATTACCGAGGTAATCGTTGCGTAGGCCATCTTCATTCATGGCCCTTTACAAAGCTAGCCTGCACGACAATTTGATTAGCCTCCTTTATGAAAGGGGTTGGGAAAATACTTGTTAGTGCGGGAATTGAACCAGGGGCCCTGGATTCAGAGACAAGCGCATGATCATTTTTATAATTATCATTTTGATGACTTCTTTTGGCCAAAAACACAAACAAAAGAAGGCAATTTGTTCCATCTTGAACAGCAGTGGCATATCACCAATACATTACATATTATTATTATTATCATCGGATTTTATATATAATCTTTCTTGTCTTTGGTCATCACCAGACGATTTTATTGGTCAATTAATTTTAGTAGGCATTATTTATTTAGTTCTCGTGTAAATCCAGGGTAAAAGCTATAATTTATCGACCGTATCACCGAATTCCATGGATGCGAATGATTTCAGAGCGCTGTGGATGCCCATCGTGTCTATGGTGGAAATGGGAATCGCTGTTGGCGGTCTTTACATCGCTCCCTTCGCCGCACTCAATTCGTTGGCCTCGTGAGTATCTCTGATATAATGATACATGGATTTGTGCGCACCCGTTTTAGTACCGTTAATACACACGAAATCAGGCTGGGATGGCCGAAACTGGGCCATTTTCGCAATCTGCAGAGTATCACCCATAAGTGATTACGGTGTCGATGTCGTGGATGCCCGAAATCGCCACAGACGATAATTTTAGACATAATTTTATACGTAATTGCTCGTCTTCATTTTATACAGCGTTGCTTTTCTTGCTCCCTGTAAATAAATCGTTGTCTAATTCTAGAATATTTTGCTGATTTTATTAGATTTGCATCTCCGTATGTAATTTTGCTATCATATAAGCACGTCTTTTGGCGTCTACTTTCAGGGAGTTCGCTTTCCCCGATAACATCGAGACATACGGAATGGTCGTCGGGACGTTTAACGCTATCTACTCTCTTGGGTTTGTCAGATATTTCAATGTCATCTCGTTTTATTCTCCTCAACCGTAAATTTTGCGTTTTACTTATACACATACCGTCTCACAATATATTCTTTACACTATACATTTACCATGTACTAAATTGTCATTGCATGTTAGGTGCAATAAACCTTTTGCAAGTCGCCGTGTGTACGTGAGAATGGGGTATCTTAGTGGTAGAACGCCGGCTTCTGAAGCAGAATGTGGACTGTTCGAATCCATACCATTGTGTTTTACCGCTGGATCATTGGACCAGGCACTTTATCTCGATCGCTCAGGCAACGCTAATATGCACTGAGGGATTTCTTGAGTGTTAACCCTTATATAGCTAGTCAACAAGGTGTTACCTTTGTCGTTTACGACATGGCTAACACGGCAACCCACACCTCTGTTTACGAGCGCCTGTAATAGAACAGCCATCTCCAGTCCTGGCAAACCGCAATTTTCCATGCTGCCAGTGCCTATTATACATCATTTTTACATTACGTTTCACTACTAGGCTATATATTAATCATACAGTTGTGGCTGCGTGCGGTGCGCATGTTACTGCGTGTTCCTGCCCTGACATTCTAACCGTAGTACCGGGTACTGGTACATCGGACGGCCGACCATTGATAGATCGCGCGCCTCGTTCTGTGGGTAAGCAAAACGTCAACTGACAGCGTGAACTAGGTGGTACCAGTGTTTGTGAAGACACACCCCACTGTGTCCGAGTATCGATGTCTCTCCGACCTCCACGGAACGTTAAAAACGCGTCCTGAACGCCTGAAAGCCACACGTTATAGCTGAGTATACACTTCAGTTGTGAGTGGTTTTGTCCTTCCTCAATCACCGTATGAGTCTATTTTGTATTTTTTTACTATTTTTGTAGCGGATTCCTCGGGTCGAGTGTCGCTGGGATTCTCGCCGATCAGATTGGATTCGACTGGGCATGCGTCGGCGCCGCCTCGATTTTTTTCGTTAACGTGAGTGTTACCTTACTGAAAATACGACTATAATAAAAAGTCGCTCCTAGGACAAATGGCGACTCCAAGGCTTCTTGTGGAGCCATCTCACAATCATTACTGACATGTGGCAGAGCCCCCTATAACCTTACCTGCCCCCCGTTCTCTCGTCATGTTACCGTATTTAGCTGTCATGGATAACAGACAAATACTGGCGTTATTGAATGTAGATCCGCCCAGACTCGGTATTTTGCACTAGGGTGATTACTAGAGCTTACTAAATGCCGGGATATCGTAACAACTACAAAACAAGGCCAACAATGGCTCCTGCACAACCAGTTGAATTCAGCCTATACGTACATACAACCTACATAGAGGTGCCACCGCGTAATCGATTGTTTCGGTAGTCTTTAACCATGCCAGTAACATTGACGTGTGCATTTCTTGACGTTTGCTGGCGTGTTCGTCTGTTGACGTGTACGTTTCTTTAACCGTGTATGTGTTGTCGACCTGTGCATATATCAAAAGCCTTACTATTGTAACGCCTGATTGTGGCAATGTTGTTCCCAGGGCTTGTGTCTTGCCGCGTACGGTATCTTCCGAAAACGCTCCCGCGACCGGGTTTTTCTACGACTAAACTAGAAAGACACAAGAAACATCAAGAAACGTCCATAACTACACTAGCGTCGCGTGTCCATAATACATTTGCTCATACTCCACTAGTTACAACTGTGATAGTCGGTGTCGCGATAAGACGCGGTTAATAGACTTGATTAGACAGTATCCATAGGGAACTGCAGTAAAATTAAATATAACCGATGAGAGTCATCTAAGCGACGCCGTCACCAGACACCAGTTACACGAGTTTTAGAGTTTATGTTACAGTTAATATATGTGATAGCCTTATGATTCGCTTTCTTGTGCATGTATATAAATCTATGATATTGAATATTTGTTGGTATGTTTGGTGCGTAAGTAAAGCGCCTGTCACGGCAGCCTGAACTCTGAACATTCTGTGCTTGCCGAGTAGGAGGTATATGCTTTGACCGTTATTAATCCACAATGTACGCGTGTAAAGATGTTGTTAACTCAATTGAAAAAAATTCATACTTTTTGGATATCCATAATGCTTAATAGTACATATGGAATACATATGGAATGACAGTTAATTTGTACGACCTCAGGAGGTCGTTTACCATGTTAAATTTTATATCAATGTCACGTTTGAAAATGACGTCGCCATGCCAAGTCATCTAGACTTTGACCTGTTGACTAGACCCTAGTCCCATTTAAGACGACTGGATCAGCCTCGTGTTGACCATCGTCCAGTAACACCAATGGTGCCTACTGACAGTCAAGCCATGCTCCACATGGAACATCCTGAGAGCGAACGTGGAAAAGCAATGGCCACACTGAAGTAAATAAATTCTTGGATAGACGGGGATTTGGGAGCTATGGAGGCTACAAGTAGTATTTCAGCTAAACCGAACCGGTGTGTATTAAATTCCGAGAACTAACGGTTAGTAGAGTAGGAGCACTGGACTCGTAACCAAAATGTCGTGGGTTTTCTGCGATGATCCTCAGCAAATCATCATCTCTGATTGTTTGATCAGTCTTTAAAATATCACCTAGGACGAGATGGTATGCGAGTGTCGAATAGCTGCCATAAACATTCGTTGTAAACGCATCTGAGAGCATCGGCTGATATTCGCGGTCTATACATGTAGTAGTAAAGCGTTTTTTATCACCGCGACTATCTGTATTTGTATACTATTTGTATACGACAATATTGAATGGGCCGCCCTCCCATTAGGTAAAAAGTAAGGCGTCAATATATTATGCTATGTTTCCCAACGTACCACCCATCGTGGACTACCCTATTATATATTCATGTGGATGAAATGGTCTGCACTGTCGAACGGATTGTCAAGAAGAGAGGTTTAGTTAGTATATTAAAAATATAATCAGTCACATGTTCGCCAAAACACGATGACCATGACGCTCTCATCCGTGTGAGCATGGCTACCCCGTGACCATCCCATACGTGTGAGCATGGCTACCCCGTGACCACCCCATCCGTGAGAGCATGGCTACCCCGTGACCACCCCATCCGTGAGAGCATGGC